>SJOL01013076.1:500173-523652 GCA_004794785.1 Opisthorchis felineus | reverse complement strand
GACTTGCAGACGATTCGTCGCCATTCCAGAAGACGAAAAGCTGTTTGATAGGTAGGTTTTCTATTCATGCTTGCGCTTATACAGTTTGCAGAGAGTACCTCTAAGTTCGAACCGGAAAATGACTGCCATGGAACAGTTTGTCATAAAATTATCATACACCAGCAATGAACTCCCGTTTTCAACCAACAACCGAAATAGAGTCTTACACAACTCAACCCAAAACTTAAACATCAGAACTGACGGAAGCGTTCCTCATCCCAACCTGAAAACAGCTATGGCTGGCTTATTTCTGACCGTTCGTCGGCGCTGCATTCAGCAGAACTTTATGGCCGGCAGGTCAGTCAGTGGAACAATAAAAGTGTGTCCTCGAAATCAATTTAACCTGTCGGATGAAAACTGAGCAGTCTGTTTAGCTTTCAGACGAGGAGCTTATCTTCTTCCGTGCTGTCCCATAAAGAGCAAAACCGATGATGGCTAGTCCAGAAGTGTCATATCATGAGAAATATCCTGAAATCTTGAATATTGTTCTAGTTGAGACGTGAAGTAGTTTTTATGCATTACATTCAGTTGAAGAATGTAATAAACAAGGGGTTAATCTGAGCGTCATCACAGTCCTCAATTAACACCGACTTAACTTGCAAACGAGTGCTCATCAGCATATGCGTACATTTCGTGTTCTCGTATAAAATAATATTGATGATCGTTCAGGGACCAGGCCTAATGAATAAGCTCCATAAAGAACAAAAACGGTACTTGGCTCTGCTTAGTCTTCATCAAATTTACACTTAGTTTCATGTCAAGAAGAAAAATCCTTTCCTGTGTTTTCAAGTGTTCCATTTTTTGAAGGTTGAGAACATAAAATGTCTGCCTAGTATTCCGAAGTTTCAGGATGGTTTGTTTCAAACTGAAAACCATGGAAGAAAATAGGAAAAAATCCACCACTGTGGCTCAACCGAATGACCTTGACGTCATTTTGGTGTGATACCGATCGTGGTTTTTCTTTAGTTGCGACGAGGTATGGCTTCTGCAAATGAAAAGTTCAGATCTGTCAATTTGCCCCAGTTTGAAGATGTGGTTTCTAAAAGATGATAGTGTTTTAAAGAACATTTGCGCTTTAGAAAATAAGATGTATGCAAACTCGAGGAGTATGCCAGCTTGATAGGCCGCAAGAATGGGTGAAACCTGGGACGGGTTGTCGGAGAACTTCTGTGGTTCTTGCTATTTTGTCTGCCTGTGGAAAGTCTAAACCAGCTTACTGGTTTTCCACCCTTAGCCGATGAGCCCTTTCCATTTGATTGCCGCTCAACGACCTTCAGAAATACCGCGATTCCGAACAGCCATGACCTGAACTGTTCGGTTGCCTATAGGTTTGTCCGGGTGTTTTATGGGTTACCCGAGTAAGGATTCGTCCAGATGTGGGCTTGAGCGCACAAAGATGAGGCATGAGTAGAACTAAGCGAGCAAACTGTCTTAGCACAGATCAGGCTACTCCGTAGAAGGTCCTCAGCATTAGCCCAGGTTGGAAAAAGCTTACCAAGAAATATCCCCTGAGAGCCTGGTGAGTACCACTGACTTGGCGGTTGATCGAATTTGAAAGCTGTTCAGTCAGCAGGTTAGCGTTAGTTCGAGTATGATAATTCATTTCCATTTGTTTCACCTGAGCATGCCAAACTGATTTGCGGAGAATGTTATTCTAGACAGTCGTTGTGTAATAGACGATCTGGCGTACGGCTATTTTGGAAGGCCACCAGGGGAATCAGATTTATGGAGTTGATGTGGCGACAAGAACGACAGAGTTTGTCGAATTCCTTCCCATCAGCTTACTAATTTTTCATATACAATGTCTCAAAAAGTCTTCATTCAAACTTAGTACTCTGTTTCGACGAGTAAGCAGTACTCTCAAAAATGCCGTTCTTTAATCACTTACATGCCAATTGAATTTAAAAATAAGGAAATACATTTTAGATGTCTATCGATAGAATCGAAAATTACGTGTTTACCTATGCACTACATCCCGGATCCTCCAAAAGCTCAACGAGGAATGGTAGGCCTGTTACAACTGATGGCCTGTGGATAGTCTGGGGGATAAAGAGCACAGTAGCTTGGCGAAGTGCACTCATTTAGTCCTAACGGGAGACTCGAATGAATCCCGACTAAACCTCTCGTTTATGATATTCTTCTTCAAGTGAATATGCCGCACAAAGGACGCTTCATGTTTCCGTTGCTACAATGCTCCGGATATTGCAGTATATTTTCTTGAACGAACACTACTTAAAAGGTTGCTGAAACAAGTCTGAGAGCCGATGACTGGCTTCGCCTTTCACCGGCCTCATCGGGTAGGCGCAGTCCACCAGTCTCGCTTTCCTCAACCTTGTGTTCTGATTGAGCCCTGCTACATTCACCTACTACACTTTTTCGGTTTTAAAAGGAGACTCGACTGAACTCCAGCTGAACCTCTCGTTTATGATGTCCTCCAACCGAATGTACCGCACAAAGACTGCTTCATGTTTCAATTGGTACGATTTTCGAGATGTCGCAGTATGATTCATGAAGGAAACTACTCATAAGGTTGCTGTAAACTCTTCGAAAGCCCACAAGGAGCTTTCAGTAAGCGCCTGAGTAGCACCTTCAAGAAAATGCACAACAGCTTCTTCACACTTACTCTAAATGATTCGTCGCCCATGGGAAAAGAAAACTATGGCTGGGGTTTGCATCCAACCAGACTTGTTGTGATTGCGACAACAACTTCTCAAAAACGCCAGTTTTTGAAACTCGCAGCAGCAGTTTGTGCTTTATTTATCCACTTCGTAATGAATACGGTTTTCTACTTTGAGTGAACCAGACCATCCTCGCTTCTCGTTGCATTTCCAAATCGTTGGTGGTTTGAAGAGATTTGGGAATTTCGTCCTGTAGGTGAAGCCAGTCTATGCTGAAAAGCACTGTACAGCTGTCTTGTGCCCATTGGGAATCATAAGCAATGCGCGGCTCACGAAACTTTAGTACGGAGTCTCAAACCCGCGACCTTCCGGCCAGTGGTGGAACATATGACCCTTCAGCTGCGAGTGCTACAGAGTGAATAACTCGAACTTAGACAGTGCCACTGATCCTGTGATCACGGGATCCACATCACATGGTCAAAATGTTGACTGACTTCCCTAGTGGCAAGTGCGATTCAATCACATCGCTGACCAGCCGCTCGTGGCTAAGAGGTCACGTGTTCAGACTACCAGCTGGGAGGTCGCGAGTTCAAGATTCCCCCGGAGTTTCGTGAGATGCGCACGGCTGATGACTCCCCATAAGGACAAAAGACCTTTACAGTGGTTTTCGGCTTTTTAACATAGATTTTGCTCACTTAGGGACGAGATCTCGGTTGCAACTTTTCCAGTTTTGTTTCCTCACCAAATTGTTTTGACTTATCCAAGAAACAGGACTGAGATCGTGGTTTGGACCTGTCCGTTACACGTCCACAATCTGGAGGATAGTACATCATCGATGGTTCCACATACAGTGGTGCTTGCTATTTCTGATGCGGAATGAGTGTTTATAAACGGTAAAACGAAGAAGTCGTTTTATTGCGAACACTGGTTCGCACTGCGTTAAAAATAAGCAAATTGTACAACCGGCAACCAAATATTACAAATAAGATATTACAATAAATTAGTATGGGCAGTCGAATTTGGAATTTAATGGCGGTGTAATTTAACCGGGAAATCCAAATCGCCCTGGCCCTGCGAACCCATTCAGTTTTCGTTCGATTTACCGACTTTGTTTCATTCTCAGTTTCATTACCATCATAAACAAAATTCCGTCACCAAATATTATCTTTTGCCAGACTTTCACCACACTTGCTGTGCGCTAGCGCTCTAGGTGGTCGAGCCAGCGAGCACAGAGCTAGCGATCGATATCTATTGATCAGTATGTGATGTGTTTAACACCGGCTATTAATCACCTAGATGAGGGGGGAACAAGAACAGGCGCGAACAGGTTCATTCTATATAGAGTAGAAAGGCATCAGCAATGGACTTACATTACATGGTCAGATAGAAGGGAAACGGATATCGTCAGAGTTAATGATTAATTTGCGGTCAAGCGCCTTGGGAATGGACAATTTCGGTTGTTAGTTTACTCTGCCTTTTCAGGGCTGTAAAACAAGAACTCTTATGAGAGCTGGGCACTTTTTGGTGAAATATTCCATTTGCTGAACTAAAACGTCAGTGAAAAATGTTTGGCTTTTGCCGGGACTTAGCTCAGTTCCGATTCCATGATGTTAAGGCAAGGCCAGTTATCAGCTAGTTCCCAGTTCCACGTATCTTCACATGCTGTGATGTATACGAATTTTGTGTAGAATTGAGTGTGTGGTCGCATGTTGTAGGTTGGACATCACATTTAAGCGTACATTAGTAGTTAAGCCGGGCGTTTCCAGCCTCTTTGATTGCGACACCCACGAGTAGTTGATACTTGATCCTAAGGGTGTGGAACGTCTCACTGTATATCGTTCCCATTGCTTTGGAGAGGATTCGTCTGACGCTACGTCTAACGATACTTTGGCTGTTTCCGTCGTTCTTTTTTATGGAGAATTTTAGGCAGTGCTACTTGCTCTAACCAGTTTGCTTTCACAGGGTACTTGCCTATTGTACTGTACTGCGGCTAGCTCCCACGGAAGGATGAGTAGGCCTCAATTGTGCTACTGATTTTAGAAGTTCAGCGATGGAGATCCTAATCGATATCTACACATACGGAGATTCGTTTGTAGTCCAAATAGCGAGGTGAGTCACGCGGGTTACACATCAGCTTTGAAGGTACCGACACAGTAGATGGGACGGTACTATTACTCTTGCTATTATAAATTTTATTAGAGAACTCCCATCTCAGTAGAATATTTAGCCTGTGTGGTATTTTTCAGTGGAGGTTTCGTTCTGCGAAGGAAGTCAGCCTATGCCAAGAAGCCGAGAAACACTGTACAGCTGTTTCATCCTTATTGAAAATCGTCACTCTTACACATCTCAGGGAACCGCGAAACCACTTCGAAGATCTCCGTTGAAAACTCTCACATCTGCTCACACCATCTGAAAGTAGCTCAGAGGAACAATAAATTCACATGATGAGTCGGAATTTCGTCACTCGGGGAGCCAGCCAACACGTGTGATCACGTGATACGAGTTCTATGTTGAATGATAAGTGGACAGGAGGTAGCGGTTTCGAAACCCCTACTGGAGTTTCGTGGAATGCGCACTCCTGTTGATTCTCAATAAGAATGAAGCAGTGTTGTTCAGTGCTTATCGGCTTTTCAGCACAGATCGGCTCCACATGCAGAAGGAAACCTCCATTAAAGCTTCCCAAACCTCCTAACAATTTCAACAATACCTGTCATCTTCCGGCAAGTTTTCCGGTCATATCAAAGGTGTTTTGGATTTGTAACAGGACCTAGTTCTTGGTTTTCCGTGCTTAGTCATACCTTAGGAGAAAAGACCTGGACGATCTCATTCTGTAACCAGTTTTTCGTGCTCTCCAGGCTGAAATACTGTCTGAAGTTAGTAGAAGCTGTGAGCGCTGTCTGGCAGTGTATGAGCTTGGGTTCTAGCCTTGGGTCATAACCTCTGTTGGAGCCTCTGCTAACTGAATGATATCCTTTCGCCAATAAACCCATTGGATATTCAACCGGTGATTTGTTTCGAACCTCACAGGTAGGCCAACTGCTTAAAGGCAGGAGTACGGTCTAACCCTTCTCGGAACTTGGTGCCGTAAAGCAGAAGGTCAATGTTGATTGACGGGGTACTAACCAAAATGTCATTCTAGCATTATCTCGTATTCATTTGCACTTTAGCGGTGCCGGCCCTCAAAAGTTCGGGTAAATACGGCAGAAGAATCCCCTAACCTTTTCCTCAAGGAACATGGACTGTCGACCAATAGGTTATCGAAGCATCTGAACCTCCTTGTGTTCGATAAACAGTGGGTAGCTGTCTTGCTGATTTGGTCTTTTACATGCTTCCACCCCTTAAAGATTTTTTGATCCTTCCAACTGTAACAGCTAACCCCCTACAGCCTTTCATTTCTTGATGTCCTGCGGAAGTTATGGGGTTAACACTATTCTTCAGGTCCGGATTTTTCATTATGGATATAACACTGTAAGTTTTAAAGATGCACGTATCCGTACCGGTGAACTTCCCGATGCTTTGTAATCCACCCTGTTAGATAGAGTTTCCTATGACCCAGTCTCACAAACCAGCTGTTTTGACTGCGAGCACTGTGACATCGAGCTGAACAATAGAGACTATTTCGCTGTTTAGACGTAACAAACTACTCATAATGTTGCTGAAAACGTTTTGACAGACCATCATAAACTAGAGATCCATCTGGATTCAGTTGGGTCTCCCGTCAAAACCAAATTCGCTTACACACTAGAGCATTCGTCGAAGACATTATCTTTTTTCCCGATAACCTTCTGGTTTTTGAAGCTGACCACAACCAAGTAAACCAAATGGCTCGTGCGCCCTTTCTGGAGCGACCATCTAGAAGGACCAGCCTCAAGTTTTTCGTTATGAGGAATAACGTGTCTAGGGAGAGATCCCAAAAACAAAGTATAAAAAACCGCTCAAAAATCTGTCCTATTGAATGTCTTTCAGGTAAGTTTGCACTTAAGATGCCAGAATTGCAAGGTCTCCGTAGAACGTAGTTACATTTTTTGATTCAACAAAAACAGAGTCTTGAATTCGTTAAGCGAGAAAAAGGTCGCTAATTACGGGGCCATACTCAAAGCCTGGAAGACGTACGTTCTGGCATGATCCAGTTTGTACATTGTATCAAAGAACCTAAATGAATCTCGAGGGAAGTGCAAAATCATCTGCTCACGTGTCAGGTAACTGAAGTGGATGGTTGCTCTCTCAGAAGTAACACAGCTGTGGGTCAGTCATAAAGAAATCTTCAAAGAGCAATAAAAGCCTCACGAGATCAACCGGGAAGCATTTTCACCTGAGTATGCCTCCCCTCAGGGACACAAAGCTCTTAGAGGAGTTCCACAAAATCATGGGTAGTAAAACGCAAACCAAGAAAGCTGTATGAGGTGGGGTCCTAGAACAGCATCGGATGCCAGCTATCCAGTGTTGTATTGCACAAGTGAACACTAGTTTGTCTGCTCTGAATCTCCATTAAATGGTTAGCCTGATAGAGTGGTTATCAGTTAATCTTTACGCTTCTGTCAAATTGGTTTTTCTTTTTTTAAAGGGGTACATGAAAATATTACAAAGGCGATATGAAAGGAAATATCGCGCAAGAACTTCAGGACAGTATGAAGAGATTAAGGGGTGAAAAATAGAAATGACACAATCAGGTTGAATGAAGGAACAGTGTCAGTTGTTGTAACAAGGTATGGTGTTCAGGTAGAACATAAGGTTGACGGAAACTCGGGGACTGTGCCTACCTGATGAGCCCCAAGAAGGGCGAAACCGGTTGTTTTCAGGAACCTTGTGAATAGTTTCCTTTAGGAAGGTTTGGCGTTTTTTAAAATTGAAACGCGCTTGTCATATTAGACAGATCACACAGCAAAGTTCACACTAGCATCGCAGATAGCGAAGCACGCGTTTTCGGTCAGCTACAGGCTGCGGTCAGCTTTTGCTGTTTGAGCAGCCAAAAATCTACGGTTTAGAGTGCGTAATCAGCTTTGTTGTTTTAATTGACTTGTGACAAATCGACAAGCCAAAAAGTTTGTAAAATCTTGAATGTCACTTGTAGAGCACGATGTCGTTCACCCAGTCTACACGTGCGTGTGTAAAGTAATACGCACAGTAACAAAACAGTTCTATTTCTAGCGAGAAGCTGGTAACCATAATCATCTTGCAGTGGAAACGATGATGTGCTACAAGTCAGATGTCAAAGGCGATCAACCAAATGAAGGTCACATACCTCTCCAAACACCACGGAATTAGCAAGATGACTAGCAATAATATCTCTACACGATGACACTGGAAAGTTCGGTCAATCACTTGTAGGTGTGGTGCAAAAATCGGACCCTCCGAGAGGTCCGATATCATTTCATGTATGCTTAAATATGGGTAGTCGGGTAATCAACCTTAGTGGTATTCCACGGCACCATAAAGGTTTGAAAATACACTGGTTGGAAGTTGAGGTGGAGATAGATTAGGTCACACACTGATGCTTTTATGAGTGAATGGCTGAGTAACCGACGAGTGGCTGCGATTCTGCAAATGTTTCTTGGACGTGCAGGCTGGGACCAAGTGCACGTGACCCAATGCAATTAGGTTAAAGGCATCAACATAAAAATCCCAGCTATCAAGTCCGTAAGCGCTTGAGTGACAGCGTTTTTATGAACGATTAGCGAGCTTTAGTTCTGTGATTTGTGGAGTGCTTAAGCAACGAATAGTGTAACGCAGGAAACAGTTCTATTTGGAGACGACTATCTAGTAGTTATTTGAAGTGGGTAGAGTGGGTGAACATCTTTTCCGTCATTCACTCACTAGGGCGTCCGGAATCTGTATGTGAGGCTGTTTCCCATATGCCTACATAATGCAGCGTCCACAGACAAGCCTGTCGGATTTTGGAAAGATATGACCCTTTAGGCGCTATGAATTAAGGTAAACACTTGCTTGCTCTTCACGGGTATACCGTGAAGAGTATATAGGCTGAGCATAAGCTGAGTAACTAGACGCGAAGCACACATTTTAATTGGGCTACATGGTAAGCAGTTTGAGATAAGCAGTGGGAATCGCTGCTTTTAGTCTCTTATACTTCTTTTGGGAAATATCTCGAACAAACCACCCCTCCGAACGTCCAAGACAAAAGGAGAATTATGATTCGCCTGGATGGTACCAACAGGAGACCAATGCTTCTTGGGGCGTAATCCGTTTTTGTTTCATGTGGAGAGCAGCCTCACCTGAACTGAGCCCCTGAAATCCGGGACACGGCCAACCTGGTTGGATTCCGTGTATTCTATCTGGCGTATTCCGTATTCCGTATCCCGAGACCAACCTGCGATTCCCGAACACAAAGAGGATAGAGTAGAAACGCAGGATCATGATATACTCTGCCATTTTGTTCTTCAGCTGGAAACTGAAGGCTGAACTGGAACTATAGTTCAGGCACACAGTAGCAGGCATTTAGATGAGGATATGAAAAATTTAACAGCGTTGGGGGGAGGGGCAAAACAAAAGGTACGTCTTTTCATGTATTGAATTATTTCACATATAAATTTTTCAAGATAGTGCTTGATCTCCAACATGTGTCCTTATGACTTTAGTACATCCTGATGATACTGAGAGGGACATACTCCCATAGACTCTCGTAAACAAATTCCTGTTTTATCTCACTACACCAAAACTATCGATCCATTCAATTGAATTTTCCGCTTACTTTTCGTTCTATGCACGTGTATTGTTTCGTTCGAGCAGACCTGAAAGTTTGAAGGACTTATTTGGCTTGATTGTTTTCAGTTCTTCTGCAAGAATATCGTCTACGAATCGTACACGACTAGTGATTCTTCTAGTGAGCTGGGTCGTCTACTATTTTCTAGTTTACTCATATATGTATATATATATATATATCTGCCAATAAGGTACTCACTGATTACTAACTGGGTCTGTCTTTCTGTCGATGCATTTCATAGTCGAAGCCACACTGCACTGTGTAAGTGAGGTTACAAGTTATGGGTATTTCTTGGTTCCTATGCATCGCGTCGACCGTTCTCCAGTTATAACTTTGGGTACTCTGGCCCGTCACGCTGATTCCTTCCACTTACAACCATTGAGTACTTCCCAAAATAGTTATTTTCATCCCATTTTGGAATGTACTACTCCCAGTTCACCAAAGGCTACCGTATTCCTTGTGCTAGATTATGTCAAACCAATCACACCGACATCTCTGGGGAAGAGTGGACAAACATTTTCAGCTTGTACTGAACTGCTATGGTAACAGTGGATCCAAACAAATTACATCAAGAAAGAGGGAAGATAAGTGGTTCACAGGAAGTCATACGATCAAGCGTTACACCAAAATTCGAGCTGCTCTTAGGTGTTAGAAAACATCTTAAATAAAGTTAGTAACCAGAAACTGTTTGTTCAAACCTCAGCAGTGCTGATGTTGATTATTAATTCCTCGTCATCGTCGCCGAAACCGGAAAACTAAATAAGAATGTTGGATTGTTGGTATTTTCAGGGGATTTGGTAATTTTGGTGGAGATTTCGTCCTGTAAGTGAAGCCGGTTTATGCGGAAAAACCGATAAACACGGCAGACCTGTTTCATCCTTGTTGGGAACCATCAGCATCGCACATCTCGTGAAACTCAGAGTTTTGAACCCGCGACCTTCCGGCCAGTGGCTGAACATTTAACCGTTAGGCCTCGAGCACCTGGCTGACGAAAGTGTTTATAACTCGCACTTGGGCAAGATGTCGCGCCAGTCATCCTTCAGTCACGAGATTTACATCATTTGGTCAAACGTGTTGACCAAATCCCCGAATGACGAGTGCAATCTATAAACACCACTGATCAGGGGTTCTTGGCCGAACGGTTGTGTTCGAACGACTAGGCAGGCGGTAGTCTTCGAAACTCCCCTGGGTTCCGTGAACTGCGCACTGCTACTGATTCCCAGTGCTTTTTAGCCTTTCAGACTAGATTGGCTTCGACTGCAGGACAAAATCTCCATAAATTATAGAGGTAGAAAGCTTTTATTGAGCTTCATGACCGCTTCTACGTTTGAGGTCCATTTTCCTCCGTAAACCAATTTGGTTTTACCTGGAAACTCAAACAAATTCCAACTGAGCCTCACGTTTTATTATGGTATTCAGCAACCTCATGTATAGTGTTTCCTGAAGAAAATATACTACAGTATCGCGAACATCATAGCAACTGAAACACTAGGCGGCCTTTGTGCAGCACATTCAGTCGCACCGGGCCGCCTCAGAGTTCAAGTGGGTACGATATTCGAAGTATCGCAATATACTGTCTAGACCTAACGTACTATTCATTGGGTTGCTGAGAACCCTTCTTCAAAAGACTGTGGGCTTATATGGGAAACGTACTTAGGTTCTACTTAAGCCGATCACATATCTACACTTCACTTCTCATTCAGAAGGCTTGCAGCAAAGGTGCTAGGTATTGAATCCTCCGTATACAGGACTATGGGCCTTCTCCCATCCTCAGAGTAACGAGAAGGTCATTGCAGAAAGGAATTTAGGTGTGTTAGGGATATCTTTAAGGGAGAACGAACAGGGGCATCCAAGGTTGATTCAATATCCGAATTATTCTCCTTCATCTACGTGACTGAGGATCTGACCTATACACTGCGCGAAATTCCTAAAAAAAACCACTCTGTTTTTCCATGGATTCAAATCTTGCTGAAACCAAGCACTCTACATTTGGAAAAAGATAACGAAGCACATGTCTTAGCCGGTAATCTTAGTACTGCCAAGTTGAATCTTGATTAGATATGTTTATTGTACGCTCTGGAAGTCTAACAAACCTCCTGGAAAGGCAACCTTCCGTATATTGGCGACGTGACTGTTTATTTTAATGGTCAGACAGATAGTAATAATTTCTCATGACTGTGCCCCTTTTGCAAGAAAAACCTTGCAGGAATATAGAGATATTCAGTTTTCTAATCTTTCTGTCAAAAGGATAAATACAGTTACGTTGGCGAGTCGTCAAAATTCAAAGACAGGCTTATTCCGTCTGTGGTAACTACCATGAAATCCACACCACCTGAATGTGTCAGTGTGAGGCAGTTTGAGAGAGCGGGAGTACTCTTTTATTGTATGCAGTCCAAGCGTAATATGGAACTGAGTAGGAAACCAACGAGCACATTAACGCCAATCTTATCCTGCTCAATCCTGATTGTTTGACTTCACTAATGTCCGCTCCACGTGACTTCATCACGTGTACCACAGAACGCTATTGGAATTTAGGAGGAATTCCGTCAAAGGCGGCCCATGAATAAGTGAGAGCTTCCAAATCAAAAGAACAATGGTTTTTTATATTTGAAGATCACAGACCATGAGGCATGGTTCCATAAAAAGGGTGTTCCACCGAATCATCCATAGTAGGGACGCTTTCGTCGTCTCACTGCAGGGAGGGAACAAAAACCAGGCATAGGAATGTATCGGGAATGTTAGTAAATGTCACAGAATATAAAGGGGTAATAAAACTCCCACAGTGAAGCTCTGCCAGGTCCGGGATATTATTATCTGAAAAGTTAACTTAATTCAGTCGTGTCTAATGATGAATCCCGCGAAGCCAACTGGCCATCAAAAGGTTTGAACTCGAACTACTTATGAGTAGGCAGAATGAGGCTCACTTCAGTTCCTGTATGCGGTGGACTAAGTCGACGGGCAAATGGAATTGTGGTTGGTTGACCAGTACTTCAAAATCTGATAAGAATCTGACTGCTACTTAGTAGGTTGGGGAACGTACTCACCTTTTTACTACCCGAATGAAGGATCCAAGACTTATTAGAGCGTGGAATTAAAGTATTTCATTTGGTGATTACAAAGAAGGAATTTGAATTTCTGTCCAATTGGATAAAGTTGGACATCTATCTGCAAGGTTAGATGGCGCCGACGCGAAACCCAGATGGGAATCGAATGTATCTCCCACCAAAATTTATTACACGAAAGCTGCCTTGCGATCATGTTAGCGTGATATTCAAGGTATCAATGTAAATTACTAATTATAAGCGGAGTTTGGTGAACGTATGTTTTCGGTGGCTTTTACAAGTGCAAGGACAGAGATCAAACAACTGAAGGAACGAGAATTAGCCATATGGTAATCGTGGTGTTTGTTCTTGAATCGTCGACCACAAGCCAGTTCAATCTGGTCGAATAACTTAACAGTTTCCGCACACCAAGACCGGTAGAAATGGCTTTATTCGGCTCAGCTGCCGAACTACTTTCGATTGACAAGTTGAAACCCGATAGATAAGTCAAGTGTTTCTTTCGTATTGATATGAGAGCCTGTATCTGGTAAACGGCTCAGGGTTGTGCAGCTGGCTCACTTCAGAAGAATCTGGTCCTCTGTGGCAACCGGTGGGTCGTACAACCGATACAGTCCGTGCAGTAAGCATGGACAAATAACGAAACCATCACTAGTGGGCCGAACACAAAAGATGTGCTTTTGCTATTCGAGATAAGTATTGGTGAACTGTAAAACGAAGGCTTTATTTGGGCTGAAGTATAGTCTTCGGAGTGGCTGTTTATCTGGCCGTTTTATCTGGCTGACCATGACAGCGTTACCAGCAATGTAGTGTACTCTGAGGCAGAAAGTCTAATATTCACTGGAAGAGTTTATCAAATCCAGAAGAGGTGTAATTTGTACTGCAATTTGCACTTCATTTGTGTTAAACACTACTCAACAGCCGATGAGAAAGAGTGCTTCCATGTCTTACTGTGAGTGGTATCCAGCGATGGTGAGGCCCAGTTCCACCTAGCACTTCACTTACAGGCTATCATGTTTTTTGACGAGTTTTAAGCTGCATTCAAGCTGGTAGGGTTTTCTAAGAAACATAAATGCGTAATGCTGAGAACACAAATAGTGCACTAAATGCAGAGATAATAAGGTAAACAGTGGTGATCTAGTGATCACCTATGTATAACAGGTCAATTTCCACTGATATCAGCTCTCAGATACTTCGGAATCTGCCTTGTTATTCAAGCCACAATGCTGGTGTACCGCGTCTTTTTCGGAATGTGGCGGTGGAGACGTGTCAAGTAGAAAAAATAACCCTTTCTTTTTTGAAACAGCCACTGTTGTAGTTTGTGATCCCCAAGTCTACCGTCCACCTTCGTTGATTCCATTAATGAAAAGGGGTTACAAGAAAACCAGCAAGAAGAGTCCAAATCCGCTGTATCCACGATAAAAGCACAGTGACGTGTGTGTGAAATCAATCCTACAAAAATAAATTTGACTATCAGGGTTTGTCTCGGAGTCTGCCATGTCGTTGGTTTCAGGTGACCAGTCCGATCAACTCGGACTCTCATCACACAACGAATGCTCCAGAAGGCTGTGTGTGAGACAAACTCACTGGGACCGTTTGACCGTCATTAGGACAGCGGGTTTCTACGAATTGAAGCTGTTAATCTTGATGAAAATTACACGCAAAAACGACATCAGCTTCGGTGTGTTTCTTGTCTCAGAAGTTTGAACTCGGCAAGAGGTACCTACAAATTTCACCGACCTACGTATGGTTTGACCACGGGCAACAGACACTACTTGTTTGTATCTAGACACTTCTGAAGCCCATTTTTTAAGTGAGCATCCCGTGGAAGATAAAAGGCGTAAGAAAGTTACTGATATAGCTTTGGAAATTGCAAGCACTCACTATGCACGTGATGCTCAGTCCTAGGTTTTCCCAAAATGCAGGAAGACGGTGCCATTTCTATCTGGCTATCACCACCGAGCGTTCATCTGACGTTGTATACTTTGCCATGTTTCTGGGCAAAGCCTCTACAGACAGATAAAAGAACAAGAAATTATAGTTCCTTATTTTCTCCAGCGTAAAACGCATCGTGACCTACGGAACGGCTGTCATGTCGCCAGTTTGAGCAGCATTTGTTTCTCACTGTGTCGTTTCAAGTGACCTTGAACGGTTGTTAACGGATACAATATTTATGCCTTCCGGAATAACTAAGTTGTCAAAAATACTCAATCCGTTGGATTCATCCTTGCATGCTTGAAGTTGGAGCACATTAGAATTTTCTCGTCTGGAGTCCCCCTGGTTTTTCTAGTCACATTTGGCGCCAAAAGGTAGTTGGATTTGGAGTAAATTCAAAAGAATGACCCTAGAGTTACATAAGGTACTATACGTAAGGTATTATAGTAACCCGTTTCGTTGGTCACCCATGGCCAGCTGACTAGGCTGAACTGTGTATAGTTTTGTAGCAGTTTGTATGCCCCAACTAGAACACACAAAGTTTCCTCGTACAACTTACTTGTAAACAGAGAAGTGCTCATTAGCGTGCACTACATCTTTAAACTTGAGAGAATCGAGACTGAGAGACTTACGATGTCTGGGAAGAGCCAGTCGAGTGGACTCAAAAAACGGTGAGTTATTGTCCACCACTGCAATCGGTCTGTCTTCATTCGAATCATACACATGGGGTTGTTCGGCTACAAGGTAAATGTAGACAAACACAGACGATGTTATTTTTGAATAGGAAAAGAGTTGTGATAAAGCCCTTGTTCTTGCACCAAAGAAGTTCATTCATTTTTTTCGCACTAATGCTTGTACTGCAGTTATAAATGCGAGAAAATTAAAAAAACAACTTTGTTGAGAAACACACGAACTAAAGGGACAAGACTGTGTTCATTTTTTTGTATAAAGAGACAGTCGTGTGAATTGAATGAAGCTCTTTTTACAAAGGAAACTGTCCTACTTAGGTAAAGATTTGTTAGCCTTGTAGAAAAGTCGCCCAATAGTAGCAAAGGCTAGGTAAGTGCACTCTATTCTCGTCACATTCTCACACCCCGTTCCGACACTGTCATCTTCTGGCGGGGTTTTGCAAATCATATTTTAACTGAATTTTCGTCCAGTAGGTTAAGACAAGCTATGCCGAAAGACCAAAAAGCAACGTACAGCTGTTTCATCCTTATTAGGAACTATTAGGACTTCATGGAACTCCAGAAAGTTTCGAAACCGGGACCACCCGGTTTGAACACAACCGTTGGGCCACAAGCAGCTGATTAGTATTTTGATCTACTCGCTATAAACTACCCACTATAACGGAAACCACATCACATGGTTACGTATTGACTGTCTCCTCGAGTGACTAATTCTCACATGGAAGTTTTCACCCATCCTGTAAGATTGTTCTTCCTCTAAGCTACTTGAACATTTCTGGTAGTATGAGGAGACCTCGTCCTGTAAGTGAAGACACTCTATGCCGGAAAACCGAGAAGTACTTCGCAGTTGTTTCATCCTTATTCGGAATCATCTGACTAGTTAAACCTCGTAAAACAGCTGAATTGATTCGTTCTCTTCCCAACACTGCGTGATCTATTATCTTTTATGATATCAGTGAATGAAGGAACGCCCCTCAGTGCAGACCTGTCCACTGACCACCTCGAACCAGCTGGTTACAAGATATTAGACACGGAAGTAATAATTTCATTTGTACAGAGTATTTGAAAAATTGACATTCTCATGCATTCGCTTGAACTTTCCAGGACCCTCCTTGAATATTAAGTAACAACGGACAGGCATTGCAAAGAAGTTCCTTAATTTCCGCACCAACCTTCCAACAGATGCGGGAACGGCGCTTTGACACACGACCAGACACTACTAATATGTTTCATCAGTAGCATACACCTTTGCACCAGTAGCTATGTCGTACGAACGACGCCCTCGTTACTTACATTCTATCCAAATTGTTCCCAGTTATTTTAATCCAGTATGTTGCAACAACGGGTGAGGCTGAGCACTAAAATGCCGAAGAAGAACAGAAGATATCAAGTTCTGTCCGGAGCTCCAGAATGTAGGAAATACAATCGTTTTGATTTTCTACTAAAGTTTTTTTCAGCTCGTATGATTGTACTGTCGTTCTTGCTGTGTCCTTCGTCCTAATCAGCCTTATTCCCTCATGGTGGCTACATATTCCGACGTTTTGCCGTGAACATCGTATAAATTAATTCTTCTGGATGCCTCGGTCTTGCTACTTCGACTGTATTGACCATGTTGTAGCTCGGATTAATGGTGTAGTACCAGCTCTCGCTTAGCGACTTCCTTCAAAAATTGAGTAATGGTACGCCCGATGAGTCGATCGGAGACTAATAACGCGTGGTCACTAACTAAAATCCAGAGAGGTCAAGGACAGAGGTTACTCCAGCACCTACCAGAGTACGAGAGAGGGGAAGGTCAAACTCAAAGGTCATGTGGTCACTGGCCCATCAGGACACAGGATAACAGACCAAACAATGGAAACCTCCGGCCGAAAAACCAACCGTGATCGAAGGCCAGCCCCGGCAAGCAGCACACACTACTCAATGCACAAACACCGACCTATCGCTACGCTCCACTAGGCTCCATAACAACGCACTGATGACCTCACAGTAATTGGTGATAAAACGTTTGCTGGTAAGTTACCCAGCTCAACGAACAAACCATCGACCATGATAACATGCATGTTAAGTAATCAAACATGACATCACCAACAGAAACAGCCAGAATGTAGACATGCAAACGAAAGTTACTAACTGACCAAGCTAGTTCAATTATCACATGGGGAGCTTCAAAAGTGGCGCCAGGGAAGCGAGAAGGAAACTTTCTTGGTCCCGTTGAGGAGAAAAAAGGAGCCAGCTGATCGTCAGTTTTCATGGACCGACCAAACAAAATTGTTGGCAAATTTCACCAGAAAGTTCTGCAGTGTTTTCAATTACGGATGCACTTCACCGTGGACGGTGTTAAACCTGTCGGTACACTGCCGAAATGGGAAACGCTTCAATACAAATGATAGAAGGAAACCCCATGGTGAGCTAGCAGTGCAGTGAAATTCACGTTGATCGGAGTTTTTTCCTTTTGTTCATCGGGTAATTTATTCAGCATCTGGGTCAGAAAAACTGTTCCAGTTTACCAAAAAGACAAGGATTCCCACTCCAACATGAACCATCCCGACTTATTTGCTTTGAACATCGGGAAAAGCGGAAGTCGGTCGTCTTAGTCAAACCGCACAGTATAGTCGTCCAAATTAAGTGACCTCATAAAAGTATATTCATTCCCTCGTCAAACAGGAGAACTTTTTACACCTTTCGGGGAGGTCTATCACCATCGTCCGTCTTGTAGTACGCACAGAAATGTTCTACAAAACGAACCAGCTGGTTGTAATCAGACGGACAGACTACTGTGTGGACTGCTGTTAACAGTCATCATGCGATGAATTGTTTGATGATTGCCCAGGCGTGGGAAAAGTGGTCACTTCTCGTCACTCGAGGAGTTAACTAACACGTGACCACGTGATGTGGTTTCCGTTATTGAAAGACGAGCGGCGCTATGTCTTGTCTAAGTGAGCGCTGGTCACACTTCTGAGCAGCCACTTGTGGCCAGATGGTTAAGTGTTCAACCTCTGGCCGGAAGGTCGCGGGTTCGACACTCCCTTCTGGAGTTTCCTGAGATGCGCACTGCTGATTATTCTCAACAAGGATGAAGCAGCTGTAGAGTGTTTCTCGGCTTTTCAGCATAGACTGGCTTCATTCAATGGACGAAATGTCTATTGAAAATCCCCAAATCTCCTCACATCTCTAATACTGGTGCATTGTACGCGTCCAAGGATATCCTTTCAGCCGTATCAATCCGAGTCCGTTCACATTGTGCAACTGGTTACCGTATCAGCCCTGCTTGTGTTTTGTGGCTAGACACAGCTGAAGTAAATGGTGAAAAGTGTTATTCAGGGCGACATGTTGCTACGTTCAGCCGAAATCAGAACCAAATATAAAGTGGGTCGCCCTGCATGAATGACGACAATCTGGTCTTACCAAATGATTATCGAATAACGAAATCAGGTTAATCGCGCAAAGTGGTGCTTCTTATTTTAGTAAATAACCTACTGAGGGAAATTAGAAGGTGAATCCTTTTTGTTTTTAGGGCGTTTTTTGAAATCAAAAGGGGATTTTAAAATTTCAAATTATCCTCTACAGAGCTAATTCTACTCGGAGGGTTCCTCAGACTGGATGGCATAATGTTTTTAGGCCAAAACTGCACAGATTCAGTAACACACAATTTAATGGTAGCCCTGACGAGTATTTTGTGCAAAGGCCAGCTCAAAGGACCGAAATCAGACACTTTCGGGTTTCGTCATTCATGCTCGATTTAACTAAATGCTTCCCACCTGTAGGGCAGGATTAAAGTCCCTAGTTAGATATTGTTTAAATTAACGCACATGTAGAGATTAAAACAAGCAAACCCTTTAATTTCACGCAAGGAGAATAAAATGTTCAGATGAGAAGACTTTTTGAGGGTAGTGGGATGAACCGAATAATCCACAGCTGTCAAATTTTGTCTGACATAACTTTGCTGATGTGGCTATGCCAGGAAGTAAGAATTAGGCTAGATTTTTGCTCTTAAGAGAACTTTTTGAGTGTTCTTCTCCTTGGTTCTACCTATCTTGTGAACCTGTGGTATGGGTCATGCGTGACGAACATAAACCAGGTTTCGAATCCTGGCATGGTCTTTGATGAGAACAGCCAATCAGCTGTTGTGTGAACAGAGCAGAATATCGCGCAAGGCCCGGAAAGCTTACAGGTAACGATCTTAAAACTTTGGAAGTCTATGAAGGACCTTATTTTGGTCACAATCTTGTTGGAAACAAAGGATAGACACAGACACTTGAAGAATTTCACCTTCAGCAAAATAATTTTAGTGGAGATTTCATCCTGCCAATGAGGCTAATTTATGCTGAAAGGCTGAGAAACACTGTGCAACTGTTTCATCCTCGTTGGGAATCATATACAGTGCTCATCTCACGAAACTCAGAGAACCTCGATTCTGCGACCGTCCGAAAAGGAACATTTCTGTGAAGAAACCACAGATGTAACATGATATTGCGAAAACCTTCTAAAGATCAAATTGGTTATACCATTGTGGGAGAAAAAGGTGACGGAGGTCCCTTTTACTGGGTTTTGTTGGGTGGTATTTTTACATTGATGAATAGTTTCAGAAAAGCTGTTTTGAAGAGGATTTTTTAACATTTGCAAAGCGTAATACATCCGTAGTGTAGATGTAATTTTGTACGCATCTGAATGTTTAACCCACCCCGGAACACGCAGCATTCTCGTTTCGACAAATCTGATTTCAGTCTCTGAAGGGCTACCAGTTATTCGTTTTTAAGATCACAAAACTACCTATTTCCCATCTTCCTGATCATTTGCTCACAGTGGTAAACACTTGTTGTATTGATGGCTCAAAACTGGGTCAGTTTTGATAAATCTCCCATCCGTGGTTAAGCTTGCATTTCCTGCGGCTAATACCAATGCGCACTTTATTTGTATGGTACGTCAACATCCTGTTCAACTCAGTTTACGCTTCCACGGTTTCATGTTTACTCCAGAATGACTGTGTTCAGTTGGCCGTCAGTAACGTCCTAGGTGAACATTGATTGACTAGTTAGCATGATGTGAGTTGAATGACATCCACTCACTTATCCCCGTCCCATTTTTAACTTTGTAACATTGTGTGTTGTGCACCGATAGCCTGAGAATTCGTATTCTTAGAAAGATATTTTGAGAGGTAGTTTCACACTTTGTAACGAAACAAACTGAGAAGTCAAAAATGTAAGGTGTCCTGGTGAGCAGAGAGAATAGACTGCACTACTCAAAACGAATACACTGGGCGTAAAAGTAAAGGGACATAATCGTCCCAATGCGCTTGTCCGCACTGCTTGACGGGCGATCACTGTGATCACTGTGCTGCAGCGTGACAGTGACAATTTTAGGATTTTATTCCGGAGGACTTTTAACAAACAGAGGCCTTCTCAGAAGTCTCTGAGGTGTACGCGAACCAACTGGGTTTTAAGGGGAGGCTGAACTGAATCGCAATTGAAGAATACCTTAGGACAGCTATTCAGCTGGTGTTCAATCGAGTCTTTCGTTAGAACCAAAATGGCGTGCAACTGAGCATAATTTGCGAATTTCGTACAGTTTATACTCAGGCAATGCACAAGGTTGACGAAAACTTGGAGACTGCGCCTGCCTACCTGATGAACCCGAATTTGAAGAGAAAAACCGGTTGTGACCTATGGAAGCGTTTCCAACAACCTTATGATTGGTTTCCTTTGAGATGTAGTTCAAAACAGTTGCCCACATAACCTACTAAGTTTTGTTCGAAGGTTTGATGAACAGAGAACCAAGTGCTAAAATGTGAGATGTTAAACATTATGCGTTGATGGTTCTAAGCAGTGCGTATTAGTATGTACAAGAGCAACTGTCTTAATCAAGCGAAAACCCAACCAGTGATTGACTCTGTGCCTTCGTTAGGAAGTTGGCGAACAATCTTAAGCACTGTTTCGCGTGCAACTTCGGCTACCTAGTAGACCAGTGGCTTCTAAGAAGGTGCTTTGTGTGGAATTTGGAAACAACCACTTAGTGTTAAGACACAGTGAATGATGTCTTCCTACACAATAAAATCTGTGCACTTTCCTGCCTGGCTAAATACGTGGTTACCAGGCGACCTGCAAAACAACCTAACCTAAGTATGCTGAATGCGGCAACTCAGGGTTACAACGATTCCTGTCGAACTCAGGTACTAATGCCTTATTTGTTGGTTATGAATTGTGGATTGTAGCTTAACAGAAAACCAGGAATTCAGATTGTGTGCCAGGCAGAACCAAAAAGCAAAACACGGTTGCCTACCGGATACAATTTAGTGAATGCAACAGGCACTACAATGAATAAACGGAAATGAAATTACTTACACGGATCAAAGAAAAAAGTCGCCCGTAAGGAGGCATGATCCCCAAATGGAAGACGTGAATAGTCTGTGGCATGGAGTTACAAACAACACAGGGGGATTTCTGGGGGTCTGGTGTCATACAACGGACTCAATCAACGGAGAGACTAAACTGGACCCACGATTTAGCGCAAGAAATCACTAACTGAATGGGATAATGCAGACACAGCTGAGCATCAGACGAACTGATTAGATGAGGAGAGTAACCACGGGACAAGTCCAGTGGATTAATCAAGTTCAAAGGTCACGTGAACGTCAGCCCATCAAAGCGCGAGTGAGAAAGCTAATAATGGAGCTACCGGCCATAATCAAAGGTCACCACCTTCAGCGGCATGTACATTAACTCGCGCACAGAACTAATAAACGTACAACCAACAGCGCACAGCTGCGCTCCGATTCACAACAACACAATTATATCAGTTCGATTGGTGACAAAGCGTTTGGAACAAAATATCCAAACTTAGAGAACAAGCCAACATCAACCTGAATAATAATCTGGGTCACAAAATTCTCCTCTATATCGATATTTATTCTGTATACGAGGAAACGAAACACATTGGAGTCCGATAGCTACTGTGGAATTATCTTCCATGTAAGACAGTTATGTTAATCTTTCGTATCTTGCGCAGCCAAATACGTGCTTCCTGGAAGGAGAGTGGGGGGATTCGGGGAGTTAGAGTATGATTAATTTAATTTTTGTTGCAACACAAAGCTAGGAGATATGCTGTGAATGTAACTGGCTGCTCTTTTGGCAAGACATTTAGCTCACCTAACATCGTTCTATGGTGGCTGGATTGTCCGGGCAGGTAGGTTGATTTCTTCATCAACGCCCTTTACGGAGGACCGGAATCATACCTGCGTAGTTACCTCGATTGAGTTCAAAATAGGAAAGGAATCGGAGTAGAATTTTTTTTGTTCCACTCCTGCTCAACCACTCTATGGCATACACCAACGCAGAAGAGCTTCGCCACCATGATTCTGGTATCTAACTTCAACAATGACGATGGTCATTTATTACACCCGAGAAGGATTCTGTTCAGAAACATTGCAGCGAGAGTCCGGTTTCCAAATGATGTTGTTTGCAGACGACTGCAACAGTTTTCCTGTTTTTCTGAGATGAAGTCACAGCGGTTGATTACGGGGTTCGGTTTTGCGGAACCCTGGTTCGGCTTCATAACCGATACCCTTAAAATGCATGTCTTTTACCCAGAATCTGGCGTAAAACGTAAGGTTCTCAACACATTGTTTGCGATGGATTATGTTATGCGGATTCGCGCTACCTTGTCAGTTCTCTGTCCACTGACCTGGCGATTGATGATGAAATGAGCGTACAGATCGTAAAGGCAAGTGTGACATTTTATCCGCTTTGAGAAACACCTCTGGAGCAATCATCAGTTGAGTGTAGATACCAAGAATGCACTGTATCGGGATGTTATGCCATCCTCAGTATTCAGTACGTTATCGGCACGGCCTGATCGTCTCCAGACCGATTCAACTTGGAAAGTCTGCGCAAAAGTTTTCGGGTTAAACAAATAAGCCGGATCACGAAAACTGGAACCTTTTGAGCAACCAACCCTGCTGAACTCGGATTCAGTCTGGTGTAAATCCAGCGCAACTGGTTAGGACACCTGAAACTTGTAACCAAAAAAATTCTCTGGGGTCAGCCAAAGAACTGATTTAAAAATTCGAGGTGCCCAACATTTCGTTATTAGAACAGCATTCAGATAAGTCCGGAAACTGTACTTTCCACTTCATATCTTGGTTGGACTCGGCACTTGACGGAGGAGTGTGGGGATCGTGCTCAGGCGTGAGAGGAAATGAGACACGATGCGTTTAGATGCTACAATCCAGTCATCCGTAAGAGGCTTGGTCTTCTCGGCTGGGCTTCGGTTATGTGGATTTTGGCAGTGTGTGGACGCACATGCCTTGTCGGTACCAGTGTAATTAGGAGCCCATCCACTAGAACTAAACCACTGGATAGTTGTTCTGTTTGTTCATTACTAAGTGTTTGGCATTTTGTGGGCATATGGACGGTAACACAAATAACG
>SJOL01013076.1:377520-492612 GCA_004794785.1 Opisthorchis felineus | reverse complement strand
GATATAGATATTTCAAACGTAAAACAAAACAATTCAGATGGGTCCCTGAGTGTGCAGTTATATGGCCTTCTCAAAGCAGCTTTAGTTTATGAAGTCCAAGCTCCGAGTCATGAATGAAACGCGCGAAAGATGCAAAAGTCTTGGTACATACTCTCTAAAAGTGTGCCTTTTCAAACCTATCTTGGGTTATCATGTGTTTGCTATGATTTTTCAAAACTCAGAAACGCCGTTGTTCTTGTTGTTTGCCAAAATAGCACCTAGATATTATAGATAAGAGGCTACGCTCAAGATTCAAATGAGGTTTCATCTAGTAAGGGAATTAAACATATACTTTAATGCCAACATTCACTGCACAGCAGTTTTATTCCTGTTTGGAACCATCAGAATCAGTATGGGGATTTGAATCCGCGACCTTCAGACTGGTGGCTGAAAGCCTTTCCGTTCGGCCTTGGGTGGCTGGTCAGCAGTGTGATTACTTTAAACTTGGATATTATATAGAGCCAACCGTTCTTCACGCATGCAGTCCAGGTCACTTCGTAACCGCGAGCGCATAGATAGAGTCATATTAGAAGCTAAAATAAATGGCACACAGAGTTATGTAACCGTTTCCCAGTACTGACTAGCAGTTGTCCGCTGGAGAGAGGGTTTGTCACGTTATTCCGCGGAGCATGCAATCGCCATGACAAAGTAGTTGAATGAGATAATCGAAGGTGAGTTTTCTGAGCAGGTGCTTCCAACAAAAACTCCCTGTTGCTCGCGCAGCTCGGATGTTTTTTTAGAAAAATGGAAATTAGTGGGGAAGACGTCGAACACTTAATCTTTGCAGAAGGACAGACATCTCTAAATTCTTCAGAAAAATTCACAATTTTGTCTGGTTTTGTGGTTGATTTTTGACCTTCAGATAAACTTGATCAAACTTGGTCCGTTGTGTGGTTGAGTCAAGCCTTACTGATAATGATCACATGCCACTCAAGCGCGCAGCATCAAGTCGGACACCTGTCATCAGTTCGACTGTAGATCTCCAAACATACAGCTGCTCACAGACGACATCTTTTCGAGTGATAACGGAACTTTTACTGAGTAACTGTTGAGCTGGGCAAAACGATCAACAGTCAGATGTACAAAGAGTTTAGGAAACATTGTACGTTCTTACTCCTCTGAGACGCTATCATTATTGCGCAGCACATGGTGGTATTGTTTGCTTGAGATTCAGTCACACAACCAGAATGGCTGAATGTAAGTTGATGAGGCAATCAGCTTGTTCTCCCTTTGTGATATCAATTCGACATTCCCACTGCTTTGGGTGTACTGCACAAGTTTAGTGAAAGCAAATACATGCCTAACTGAAGTCAGGTATTCGTAATGATTCAACGATTATTATCAGAAATTTGTGAGCCGCGGAGACTAGCACCCCATAATCTGGAAATTTCCGCACAGGTACCATGCTATCTGTCGGCCTCGTTTTTGTATTCATTTTGAAAGGATATTTCTTGATTCACATAGGTAGCCAGTTTGACAAACTGTCTGAACGACAAAGACCTATATCCAACACGCCAAGTTTATTTGTATGATTGTAAAAAAAGCCACGGTCTATTTGTCTGTCAAGTTTATAGCTTGCCTAACAAAACCTGGAAAACGTGGTCAGTTTTCGCGTCGTACGAACTGCAAAATTTCGCTGAAGAGTTGGGATGAAATCCACGACTACCAAAAGGTGAGGCGACTGTTACACATTTGCATACCCTTATATGGTGCAGTAGTTTACCCTCGAGGAAACAAGTCTTCCCAAAACTGCCTCTTAGAAACAGATATCGAGGTCTTCGAGGCTGCGACAGAATTTACAGCCGCAGTTGTACAGTTAAGACAGTCTATAGACAACGCAGGGTGGAGAAATGGCTCCATACTCTGTTCTCTTTGCCGCAATACATGCTGCGCTAAAAGCAACTGCCCTCTGCACAAACGATCCAACTAGGGAACAAAACAGGAATGGGTCGCAGAATCGAATAAGCGGATGAGACAAGCATGCCCAACACTATAAAAACTGTAAAGTTGAGCAAGAATGCATGGGGAACAAGTTTCTTTTTGTTCAGTATCAACACATCTCTTGTGAACACCAAATAATACGGAATTTTCTTTCGAAAATGAAATTACAAACTAAAAATCCTACTTGCCCTTCGAACGATAAAACCTTGAAGCATTACCAGTAGCCTCAGAATGTCGATAAAT
This sequence comes from Opisthorchis felineus, assembly GCA_004794785.1. NCBI lineage: Eukaryota > Metazoa > Platyhelminthes > Trematoda > Opisthorchiida > Opisthorchiidae > Opisthorchis > Opisthorchis felineus. The sequence goes on along the minus strand of SJOL01013076.1, from coordinate 490,389 downwards.
ATATCTTAGAAATTCTGTCTTCATTGCAACCTCGGTGAACTGTAGTTGCACTGATGGTTGAATTCCTAAGGATAGCAAACAAATGAGAGATAAATTACGATCGTCCTTACGATATGATCTAGCAAACTACCATATATTCTGGGGAAGTGCATTCAGTTGCATACCAATTCAGTTCTCATGGGAAACCCATCTGAATCTCTCGTTTATGAGTTTCTTCTTCAACTGAATGTGCTGCACCAGGCCACTTCATGTTTCAGTTTGTACGGTTTGCCACTATCGCAATACATTGTGTAGACGTAACACACGAATCATACGTCTTTCAGCAACCTTATCAGTGGTGTGTTACGTGTGCCAATGTTTCTCTCAATATATGCTCTATGGATTGTGCTGCATTCCCGAATTCGTCTCTTGCAACAAATTATTTCCTCAACGTTTCTCCCAAAACGTTTGAAGCTTAATGTGACCTAGGTGCAATCTTGAAAATTCTGTACATCATACATATTGGAACTTTCAAATTCCAGAAGGCCACTTTTCGTTGTTGAGCACTTCAAAGGTTAAACGTTTATGGTCGATAAATGGTACGCCTCACAGACCTTGTCTACCGATGCCCTATTCAGAAGTATACATTGTAAGTTATGAAGAAAAGGAGAATAAAAACTCACCATGGGAATGGAGTAAGTGTAGATGGAAAACGTGAGTGTGCCTACTAGGCTAAATGGGGATTGGTTTCGATGAACTTTATTTCTCCAAATTATAACTGTCTGTAATTTACGGGACCAGGTAACTTTTAACGCTCTAGTTCATCAAAGAATGTGGTTGTGACCAACACAGAACCAGTTTTCTCGGAAAATTTAGAAGTTGTAATTCAACCGACACTAAAAAACGTTCAAATGTTTCTGGTGGCTGATCAACCACCAAATAACGCATTCAAGTTGCCAATATTCCGGTATATTCCCAAAGTTTTTTGTTTTTATCATGCTACTACTGAGGTTGAGCTGAATTTTGCGTACAAATAAAGAATATTGGTAGTACCCATTCATTTGTAAAGTACTAATTAACAGTTTATCAACATGTAAACTCACCAAAACGAGACAGGCTAATCACATTTTCGGAGCCTATCGTTGGAATCCCCATCGCTTGATAGAAGAAGGAAAGTCTGAACAGTAAGTAACATGTAAACAAAACCGTCATGTTTTCTTCGAGTATGAACGCGTTATTTTGGTAGGTTGGGTTGGTGTTCTTCGACGACGCATAGTTACCCGTGTTTTTTAAAGGACACTCCCTGGTCGTCAGCCATTGGATATTGCTGTGGCGAATTTTCGTCCAATCAAGACTCTCATACCCTGAGTATATACGGTACATCGAGACCACATAAGATACAATTTCTGACTAAGTTTTGATCCGTGCTTAAGAGATTTGAGTCCTGAGCCGCTAAGTACAGCATAGCGGAGGTGCAATACTGTTATTTGGTCCGAAAAAATGTAACTGCCGTTTTTCAAAACCCCAGTTCTCTATCGAGTGAATGCAACTGTCACATCAAAAAAGTTTTATATCCATTGAAGTCATCCCTCATCGCAGAGGTCGATGCGAACCAACTGCTTTTTTGTGCATTCGGCATCAGATAAGCAAGGCAGAGATAACTGTATGATTAAGTAGTATGCCAAAACAACCACCAGCGCAGAACTTACCCCAGATAAATAGGCAAAAATCGATTTATCGGGATTTTTTAGTCACATTTCTCACTTTCCTAACCCCTAGTATATGTTTACTGCCCGGTGACAACAGAACAAGCTGTTAATAAGGACGGCTGAATGTTTGATGAGCCTGCTCACGTTGTAAAACGGTTTGGTGGTGTTCGAAACCACATTCGATTGTCTACTTGAATCGTAGGGATCGTAGACTTTCTCAAGATATATAAAGCATTTGAGCACGATAATACACATCTATATTGTCAATACGGCCAAGGGCCAAAACAGGTGAGATGGCGTAAACTCAAGCGGTAGTGGGCTTTTCATTACCAAAGTTTGAATGCTGAACAAGGAATTCAGGCTGAAGGACGATCAACAAATTAGTTAAGCATGCACAGGTTGTGATGCTTTAATTTAGCCACCGTTAAAACTGACGTGGTTGGCAGAAGGTATTCTAACGTTGTATATAGAATTCCTGCTCGTTTGTTTAGAAAATCGGGCCAAATTCAGCACATGATTCCTTTTGTTTCTGTTTAAACATAATGGAACCCCTAAGATATCGCTGAAAATGGAATACGCCTTTCATTACCATATTTTTAACTACTGAAATTCCCAGGGCTTTGATATCTTGAATCTGACTGCGCGTAGAGTTTTAAAAAGAAACTCCAGCAAACGGCGATCCAGGCGCGTTCGAACGGGACCAGGCGAGGGCTCCGCTGAAAGAATTCCAACGGGCACCTTCCCACTTGGTGCACATCCAGTAGGCGATAATTCGGGGTCTCGAGCCTCGTTCTGCCCCCTCATCTTTGTTATGTGCACACACAATTAGAGTGGTGCTACAAACAGTCTTAAAGATTGTTTTTATTAGACTGTCTCTATTACGTAATGCATAGACAGTTATCAAACCTCCTTCGCAACCGAAGTAAATAATACTACTTTCTTCCTCGTGGGAACGCCCCTCTGCTCAGTGAAAACACCCAATAATGAATTAATTGCCCCTCGACCCCCGTGTTGAGGAAGTCGTTTTTTTGGGAGCAGGTAATGCTAAATATCTAGGCAGTTAGTTTCGTAATTTCTAAAAATTTTTAACTGACATGGTTTGCTTATCCTTTTGGTAATGACGGGGTGTGGACCTAATCCTGGAGACTTTAACTAGAAAGCAAGAAATCCAAATAAGTCTGGGCTTAATACCTTTGATAACTTTACGTAGACTTTCAGCTGTTAGATCCTGTTCTGTATAGCTGCTGGGCTTGCTGACCAAGAAACGAAGTAAAGCCTGCGTGCTGAAGATCCAAGATGAATTCCCCACACGGACGCTTTGTTGTTGGGGTCGTCTTCCGGCATGAAACTGGTGCGCACATGGCATGTGTATCAAAGTGGGTCCAAAAATACCACATTTTACCATTTGGAACGATCATAAACGCCACACCGATGCGATGTGCGTGCGAATTGCCAATGCACTAGCCTCCAAGATTTACGTTATTTCTCCGTCTCATTGTAAACCCACTTCCCAATGTCATGTTATCTTTCTGTGAACTTAGAAATATCATAAACGAGAGATTCAGCTGGGATCCAGGTGGTTTGCAAATGAGTGTATTTCGCCAATTTCGTGCATTTTGGGTTCAAAAAGAACATAAGGTTGGCGGAACCTCGGGGACTGTGCCTATCTGATGAGCCCCAAGAAGGGCAAAACCAGTCGTCGACTATCGAAGAGTTTTCAGCAACCTTATGAGTTGTGTATTACGTCTACTCAAGACATCGCGATATCTCGAATATCATGATAGCAACTGAAACATGAGGTGGGTTGGAGCAGCACTTTCAGTCGCTTAACAACATCATAAACGAGAGATTCAGCTGGGTTCCAAATCGGTTTGCAAATTAGTGTAGTTTGCTGATTTCTGTGAACTTCTTAGTTAATGTGGTGCAATTCAATTCATCTTCTATCATTACAAAACAGATAAATGTCAGTGAAAAAAATGAAATGCATGTCCTTTTGTACTCATTAGACTTAGCGGAAAACCTCAAGCGTGCGACTGCAGTGTAGGCTGTTGTGTGAGAGCCCCTCGGGGTGACTTTGATGTGTAGTCTCCGTTTCTCAGATTTTGTCCAATAAAGTGGTACTTTTGCTGTGGCTCATGGAGATTATTATCCTCCGAGTAGTACCACATGCACTTTCAAACCATGTTTTTGTTTTCAATAGATAGTGAATGTTACGAGATCACATTATTCTACCGCGAATGCCTTGGCTGGTTGTCACAAGGGTTCAGTATATAGGGTCGACAGTTGACCGCAGTAACATGTCCGGAGGCATACTGAAAGTACCGAAATTTAAAACTCTGCTTGTTGCACAAGGCAACAAGTGATGGAGTGTTTCCACAAGTATTTTCAGTAGAAACGGTAATAAAACGAGCAAACCCGGGTGATAAAATGATAGTGGAAGGACTTCTTCCATCTCAAGTCGACCGCATTTGCATCGTAACTGAGTTCAGGATACACTCGGGTGCATTTTGTCCGCGTTTGAAGTGTGGAAGTGGTTCACCGACTACGGTATACCAGAATACACCACTTATTCGCTACTGAACAATTGAGGAGTATTATACTCCAGCAAACTTCTGACAACTATACTTATGGAATTCGAGTAGTAGCCTCAGCAACAAACAATGCTTCGGGGGCGATTCTGTATAGTGATGTAGGCTGTTGCTCGCAGTGAAGACCAATCAATTACAAAACTGTGGCTACCTACTTACAACAGCGCGAATGTATGTATATTCTTTTGTCTTACACTGAAGTAAAGGATTCGAGCTTAGCCAAAGCTGTCACGGGTTGCGTATTTTTCGATATTGGTGAGAATTTTATATGGTGCAGTCCTCACAGCTTGCGTTTTAGCATTCTTAGCAAAACTGGACAGAAACACATCAGAAGGATGGGTGACATTGGGCCAATTAAGATTTCAGTTTTCCGGAAATACGCCAGTTTCCGTTTTGATGCTTGGATTTAAAGATTTGGTTAGGGAATCATATTTAGATAGGAATGAACATATATGCATATGTACCAGAAGAACCGGTTTTTATTATCAGTGCTACATCAGTGTGAGTTTCACTACCACCGAACTAACGCATCCTCAAGAGAAATTGGTACTTGTGGCGTTTGAGAATGAAACCCACCGTATTAGGTTAGGTTTAGTGATTTTTGAAATACTGAGGTCGTCGGTAGAGAACTGTTCTGGCGCAAGTTGGATAATACTGCTTCTTCTTGAGCGTACCCTAACGTTGAACGGTCGATGAGTTTTCAGCGAGTAAACTGTGGACCCTCAAGCCTGAGCACCATCCAGCTTTCGCCTGCAAACACTTTTAACACAACGCTAGAAGTAGAAGTTGACACAAGGCCTCTGGGTGGCATAAGATAAAGGAATAATTTTCTTACAATACAGTGTATACATTGGGGGGGGGCTGAATAACACGGCTGATATACAAGTTAGTCCAACTCATGATAAAGGTCGTTTAAGTATAAATGGATGGATAGTATGATGCGCCGGATGCAGAACATCGAAGTAAAAATCACGAAAATGTTCGAGTGGGAGCAAAACGTCACCGAGGAAAGTCTACGTCGGTGAATGAAAGGGGGAAAGGGAGTCCGATATGAGAAAAAAGTGCATTGCATCTATCTATCTATGTACATGATTTCAAAGAAATCAGATGGCGCTTGTTTGCTTTTGTTTCAAAATGATGCCTAATAACCGGTAAACACAGGTAAAAGAATGATTCAGAAACATTAGTATTTATGGTAAGGGGTACGAAGGTTCAACAGACTTTATTGTGAGATAATTTAGAGCAGAAATCTTCGGTGCTTACAATAGAAGGTAGTCTGATGAGCGGTCGCATGATTCTGACGCTGAATCAAGTGGATGCTTGAGAAAAGCAACTTTCGTTGGTGCGTGAAGTTTCTGTTGGCCGGTTTGCTGCCCTCTGTCTGGACCGTTCTGCATGACTAAACAGGGAATGTACACCAGTGAAATGAGAACAACTTCATCAAACCGCTTCTATCTGGTCGCATCAGAAAGGTTTTGAAAAATCTCAGCTAGTTAAACTGGTGTAAATACGGCTTTGATGGAGCTCACAGTTAAACTGGTGGTCCATTACTTATAGTTCGCGCAAAACAATGCGAGCAAACGGCATGAAATTACTTGAAATGGCGAACAAATTAGGGCCTAGACCTCCGCTTGTAGCTTTCAGAAATCCTAATCGCATCATGGCTGCATAGAACCGCCAAGCATGAGCACACCGTAACGTTTTTGTTGTGATTCAACTGGTCTGTTGTCTTCTACAACAAGGATACTTCAATTTAGAACCTTTGGGGGGACCTAGCACACTAACGTGAGGCACCTTGTAATGTAAGTGACATCTTGGAAGACGCATCCAGTCAAGACCATGGCGGATAGGCACAAATTTTGGGATTTTACTTTCAGTTTTATAGGTCAGTGACTACCTATTCCTAATTCATCCTACCGGTGCAAGTATAGTGTCAACTTTGCCGTTGACAAACTTCATCGAAATTCAGGCGTTCAGTTAGAACTAGCAAGCGGGTTGACATTTCAATAGTCATTCTTGGAATGGGAGCATTGTCTTTCTCACTGGATCTCATCAGTAAGGTGTTAACTTCACGTGGTCTTCCCCAGTAACCGTACTCTACTCCTATAGGATTTCCGAGAAGTAATACCGTCATTGAAGTGCGTATTTAAGTGCCATGGAAAAGAGCGTCGTTTGAGTTAGTTTTACAGTCTCTCCGGCTATCTGATTCCTTGTATTTTTACGCCATTTCTAAGGTCACCAAGATCTGCCACGTAACAGAATTCTGTGAGTTTCTAGACGTTTCGGGAACGCTTTTTAGTGATTACAATCCAAATCCTGCTACTTCCGTTCTCTTACGACCTCGGAAATGCTGATAAAAAAGACGGCAATGCTGGAGGGCCGTGAGTGCTATGGGATGAAGAATAGTCTGATATTGTGATCATGCAGACAAAACATCAAGGTCGGATTGGAGATAGAGTATTTGCAAGGTCATTTGGAGAAGGTGCTGTGCCTGCTTTTCACAATGCTTCGAAAAAAAACTATTTGAACGATTAATTGTCACTTGTTTATTTTTGCCAAGATGATGTACACCAGAATTCATCCTGCCGGCTACGAAAGCCATACGTGACTTTGAGTTGATGGTCTACGTAACCATTGAGGTAAACATAATGGCTGCACTTCCTGTGTTTTTTCATGTTCATCTCTACATGAACTTTACGGTCACATTTGCTTTTAGGACAAATATCTGTGCACTTTCACTGTGTGCTTATTACTTTATTTTCCAGTGTGGAGTGAATTACGCCCTCAGAAAGGTAACGGGTAATCGAACAGCCGTAACACCCTTTCGGTGCCTAGCTGCCATGTCACCAGAAGGAAGCACGAGGGTTGGGATACTGCCAGGTTGCCCAAGCCTAGGCAGGAGAAGCCGAGATGCAGAGGTAGGTTCGAACCACGGACCTTTAGGTCAGTAAATTCGCGCTCTAACCACTGAGTCGTCCCCTCAGAAAGACCAGGACTTTGTCAAAGCGGGCTTCTACCCATATTCTTTTAGGGATGGCTATCAGATTAATACAGACACCTGGCATTTTGTATGTTGGCACCCAGAGCTGAAGGTTGGCTAACTTCGAAAAAGAGGTGTTATGTACCTGGCGTTATGGAAGAGAATAGCCCTCCGTTGGGTTGTCCGTTAGGCTGTAAAAATGTTCGATGATCCGGCTTCCGAAATGGGGCTACGTCCTCCAGAGGGCTTTCGGTGGACGACGAGTTGTCATCTACAAGCAAATGTAACTGCCGTCATGTAAGGCGGAAATCGCAGAATAATATGTAAAGAGTGGTCCACATCCAAACTTGCGAGTAATATAAAGATCACGATAACAGTCTTATAAATGGTCTGTTAGCATGCAAGCTGAACGACGGTTAAAAGTACTCGTAATTCAATCCCATATTTATTGTGTTTTTTCCATTCAGTTCTTTTCCGAAGGAGCGCACTGCACCAAATGTAGCCTTAACCTTGTGGAATTAGACAACATGAGGTCGCACATGCTCTAGTAAGGTCGGCCTTGTGGGTCAAAAGTATACTTATCGGTCTACCTGCTAGGCGTAACAGCCTGGAGCCGAGGAAATTTGAATTTTTGCCCAATGCCGTAATCCTAAGGATGGCCACATCATAATCGTAGGGTTAAATGAATTCCACCAGATTACCACTGCCATCTAAGCGGCGTATTAATTGAAGGGCTTCCGGGAACATCTGCATGGTTCCGTACAGGAGAAGGTGAGGCATTACGCTGAAACTAAAGGGATCTGGAGGCTGACACTGAGGCCTAGAGGACTGGCCGAATTACGCCAGTGACCAGATGATAAAATGTTGCTAGTGCCGGTGCCCATTGTTATACCATCATATTTAGAGCGTTCGATATTTTTCAACAGGTTTCTTCACATTCACCTGTTGATCTTTTTTCCTAGGATCTACATTGACGGCAAGGTCTTTCAAACATCTCACTCCGTTCAGCTCAAACACTCGTGAAGTCCAGTGGTTTGACCTTTGTTGACCGCTAAATACGATTCGACGACAGCAATTCAAGATGGCTTAAGAAGTGGAATATTTGTGGCGACCATTCTCAACAAAAAACCCTCTTAAAACTGATGATTGCCATCATACACAGACGACACTTATAGGTAGCAGAGAGAAACATATCCTCGTTCAATTAAAAACTTGGGATCTGACCAGAGTAAGTTGATTCTTGATGGCGCTTGATCACACTTTTTAGCCAATTACCTTCAGTTTACGACCATCGTTTAGAATATATGGATAGATATCACAACCTGCTTTAGTGTGTGGGAACTCACTATTCCAACTCGCGTCGATCTGGTACGACCTTTCAGCGATTCCTTTTCACTACTGACTTAGTATAGGTAGTTAAAGATGAATGTTATGCATGCGCCCCCACAGGATGAATTCTGGAACAGCAACAACAGGGGAGCATGGGTACAACTGGTATGTTGTTTACAACTTTCTGAGCACTGATTTATAGTATACATCACAACTCACTACTACAATCGAGGTGAGCCTGGGGGATCAATGGAGTAAACTCTTCGGGGATCTCAGTTTCAGACGAAGTTAATGTGATGTGCATTCAAACAGAAAGATAGGATCCACCTTTTCTACAATACTGCGATGAGTCACCTCGCATCCCACTTTAACTGAGACCTACCATATTTTTTCGACATCGTGGCATTCAGCCACAGCCCATGTAACTGGAGAAGAAATTCAATCAGTGGTGTGTTGAGAAATCGGTGGGAAAGAGCGTTTCGTCATCATTTTGGATGGACAATTTTTAGACGGTTGCCACGGGGCATAAACTTCCAGAAGGGAGGCAAATCCAGGCGGTGGTTTCCACTGCTGAAGATCACGAGCTCGTCTGAACTCCTGCTTCTCACACAGCACAAAGCATCTGTAGCGCTCTAATAAGGTTGATTGATTTGAGAACCGAACCGTGATGCCAAGCAACCGGAGGGCACTGATCTGGTTCGCACTGACTACATTGCGCACTTTCGTGACAGATTAAGTGAAAAGAAAGCTTCACAGAATACAGCAATTCCTCAACTCTGATGTACAGGCTCGGCTTCTTTAACAAGTGTCAGTCGACTGCCTTCACCGACCCATATTCTGGTTTCAGAGCTGTCTTAATTCCATGACTCCATTTCTGTGGTCATTACAACCAACCGGGTTAAACTTTGAGTCGCCACTGCTGAACTCAACAAGCTTGGCTATTTACACCTAACTTCGTTCGGTTTGAAAATTCTTTGAATAACTTTGTAGACAAAGTTATTCAATAGCAATATCTTTTCCTCAGTTCCGAAGGCTACAACGAGAGCTTTTCCAACGAGGACAACAGTTCCAAAGTATAGGGAGCTTCACAATAGTTAAAGATATTCTGGCCACGATGTAACATCATGATACTCGGAAATCAGAACTCCCGCTGGGGGCTTTTCTAAGACCAAGATCCTTCAGTATAGTGGCAGCGGCTGACTGACTATCCAAACATTTGCTTCGACGTTTGCTGTCTCGGTGATTACACCCATACTGGATCAGACAGGTTCTCATCACAACTCCACGGGCAGATACGGAGGAACTGGACTACGAAATAGGAAGGGATGCAGGGGTCGAAAAGATTGAGCGAGTGATCGTACTGGAAGTCAGTTGCCTCGATACGAACTGTGTCAATGCGGTCCCTGGCTGGAAAAAATTGCCATAAAATGTGGCTGATCTTAAAGTCACTGCGGGGCGAGGGATTGAAATTCTGTTGTTCTGGCTTGATCTTGACAGATGGTTGCAATAGGGACAGTGTAGCCTGAGAAGTTCCTACTTACGTCACAATCTACAGCTTAGCTTTGAGAGCAAGATGTGTTTTTTTAAGCTCTTGGTTAGAAGGTGAATGACGAACGGATCAAATGGTCAAATAGTAATACGCTCCGTTTGTCCAATTAGGCAGTTACCGACCTAATCGCTTTGTTTATCCAGATCGAAGTCAAGCAGTAATCAAACAGAAGCAGAATACTGGTTGGTCTTGAGAAATAGACGCTCCGAAATGAGAACACCGTTGTGTTCAAAAAAACATGTCGAAATGTTCGCTGGAACTTAAAAACATGTTTAGTATAGCAATTGAGCGGCCATCATGATTTCAGCCTTAGGCTTCCGTTTCGGTTCTGAAGAGCAATACATATTTTACCCTCCAAATGAACTCAATTCTGTTTGAAAACCATTCCCTGTGTCGGGCAAGCGAACATTCAGTACAAGCAAAATATGTACCAGCTTTTTCCTTGAGTTGGAGTACCATATATACCCCTCTTTTATCTGTGGTTCTTCCATTCTGAACAAATAAATGTTTGTAGACGTGTATCGAGTGACTTTGAGCATTTCAACCGGAATACTCCAGGACAGCGGAAGAGTGGATTCACAAACCAAGAAACAAAGAACTCCTTGGAGTCGGATTAACAAAGGTCACAAGCCGGAGCCCAGAGGGATCAAGGACAACAGTCACTCCAGCACCAACCAGAGCGCGAGAGCAGGGGAGACGAAGCTCAAAGATCACGTGGCCATTGGTCAGCCAGGACACAAGGTAACACAGTAACCAGTAGAGCCGCCCGACTGAGGAACTAACTGGGATCGAAGGTTAGCCCCGGCCCATCGCTACGCTCCACTACGCACCCAAGCAACGCACTGATGATATCACTTCGATTGTTGATGGAACGTTTGCACTCAGATTGTCCAGCTCAGCAAGCAAACCAATGAACATCTACACTACCTGAGCTACCAATAGTCTCCTCTAGAGAGACTATTGCAAGAGTTTCGTAGCATACTTAGTTTGCCCTGCCATTTTTAGAGAGACTGGCCGTTTCTCGGCCAGATGAACGAGTAAGCTGAGTAGATAATTATGATAAACTGGTGAAGAAGTAATGAGCATAACTCAGAGGTTATTGACTAAATTATCTGCATACAAGTCGAGGATGAGAGTTAGTGGAGGCGAGACAAGCTTCTAATGTCATTATGGGCAGATCTGGTGATTTTCAACCGAGATTCTATCTCATACATGTAGCCAGTCTCTGCTGAAAATCCTAGCAGCGGAGTGAGTAGCTCGCACCTAGGCAGGATACAGCCTCAATACACCCCTCAATCACGTGATCCACATCAAGTGGTCACTGATCGACTGGCTTCCCGAGTGACGACGTTTCAGATGAAAGTTTCACTTGTCTTGTGTACAACTGGTTTCAACCACAAGGCAAATAAACTTCGGTCACTCTCTACCACTTCCTGCTTTTTTCTACACATCAAGCATCCGTATATTGGCTGCACTGGTAGCCTTTCAGTCAGGTAGGTTTTGAGCAAGAATATTCTTGTCACATGGTTTTTATCGGATACTTACTATATATATGCATATATATAAAGATAACGGTATGAAATAACAGTGTAGGAATATCCGACCTCGCTGCCAAGCAGCCCGTTTGAGTAGAAAAATTACCCGTTGCATGTGGTCTACTAAGGGCTTAGGAGGAGTCAGGATTTGCGTACAAATTTTGCCATGAACGAAATACCATTCTAGGGATTCACAAGTGGTTTTGGACTCGTTACTTGGATGACCTCTCATGAAAGAGCATTTGGAACCCAGGCCACTTCTCCCGAGGTTTCTCAGTGAACTCTCCCGTCATCACAGATCCTACCAATAAAAAGCTGTCCTCGGGGAAGACCACAAGGTCTTTTTCTCCGTGGTATCCCCTTGTTAAGAGGATTTCTGTAATCCTCTCCAGGATGTTATTTATTCCTCCACTTTCATATAGGAAGTGTAAACATTTCTTTGTACGTGTGCTAAAACATTGTTGTCTTGAAAAGATAAGGTTAAATGAAGATAAGTTTCACTTTAGTTTCTACGGAATTAAAACGACTGCTTCATTGAATCCACATGCCACTAGGAAATCGGCCATCAGAACGGCATTTAGAGTCACATACTTACCAGGAAGGCTGTGGGCCGTGTGTTTGAGTGGGTCAGTTAACTTGCTAGGACTGATGACCGCTTGAGTTTTCGGTGGATTCCTGCAACGAACAAAAGCATAATGACGAGGAGCAATTTGAATAACGCACAGTAATATCCCAACAACTAATGAGACCTTACCTCAATAAAGTTCAGTTTGCGATCAATATAAATTCACGTATATTGCAGAATAGATTGAGGCGAACCACAAATGTGGCTAACCGCGGTCTAACCACTTCCTTGCGACAGCCGATTTTGCAATACCCCCTCTTAGCTCAGGTATTTGCTAAGGCAAGATATTTATAACTGTAAAATTTTCACCCTGCGCAGCCTCTGCATCATCAAACCTTAAAAGAGGCTGCGGAAAATCTTCACTGTGTAGTTGGTTGACTATTAAGCAAGACGTGCAATATATCTGAATTTAATTATACAACTGTGGTCACTCTCTGGTGAAGGCCGAAATGCATTTCAGAACGCCAAACACACTTGAAGTGAACACAGCTTGATAGATATGTAAGCCAAAGTTGATCAGGCTGCTGATCATCTGTCGTGGTTGAACAACAATTGTTAGACGCAGATCTCCGTCCAGCTGATTCATGAGGTGTACAGGGCAGAGTTTGCGTGTTACCTGCAAGGCGAAGGTGATGTTCAAAATCTTGAAAATGCCTGCGGCAAACTTGGCCAAATGATTCAGGCAGCACAGAACGTTTATAAAACGGACGATGATGATGAATTTGATGATGGCGATAAGGATGGTGACAAGTTACGGTCCCGACCAAACCAAAATGAAATTTCACAAAGATCGGTAATAAGAAGGGCCTTTTTAGTATAGACGTAACATGCTGATCATAAGGCTGTTGGAAACTCTTCAGCAACCTTATGAGTAGTGTGGTACGTCTATAAAATGTATTGCGAATATCGTAGTAACTGCAACATGAGACGGCCACTTGCAGCACATTTGGTTGAACATCACAAACGAGAAATTCAGCTGGGTTCCAGGTAACTGTCCTGTGAAAACCAAATTGATATACAAATGAGTTTATTTGGCGACCTTTCCAGTACTATGACATATAGACACTATGATTCAGTTTTCAGCCTTGCCTGTAGCCGGCTTGGTTAATTGCCCGAAGCTGCCCAAATTATAAAGGTACTGATGCTTTTCAAAACCCCCAGATAACAACATTCGGCTAGAAGAAACGTCGCTTTGAGCTGTGGCTGCCAAATCTCTTATCTGTCCAGTTGTTCAACATCTGCCCCAGTTGCTTTTTTAGAATTCATTTGCGACCAAGCCTGACCATGTTCTCCTCTGTCCTGAGAGTATTATTTGATTTGTCCCGACCGATGGAGTACACTGCATTTGTCGTTTTGCTTTCTCAGTAATCCAACAGTTGAGTTTTTCTCAGTCGACCTCTTGTTGAGTCGCGCTTTTAATTATTTGGGACACAGCCCCTTTGTTATCCTAAGTAATGTCTTGAACAGAAACCCTGCACTGAAGAACTATACGCAACTACATATTCATCTGAAATTGAATACAGCTCTACCTGGTCAATCTTGATAAGCACATAACTGTTTCTGTCATTTACTTGATACATTTCTTCAAATGACCAATCAGAAACTGAATTTAAGGTCATGCTGACACGGAAAAATAGGGTGATGGTAAATAACCTCGGAACTAATGAGCACGTGTCTAGATCAGTTTCCGCAAAAAAAAGACATATCACAACCGAATTTCTAGTGGAAAATTGGGAGGTGTATCATGAGGACAAAATGCAACGGAAAACTGAAAACTGAAATCCACTTCAATGATGCTATGCCTGCTATGAACGGTACTAACCTTGTATGGAAATTCAACAATGGCCATGCGTCTGCCCCTTCCGAGCACTTAGCTGACCGAATATCTGAAATAGAAATGACCACGCAATCATTGTAGGCAACGAATTCTTATTACGCACACGACCATCCTCAACTTAAAGCAGCGCATGAAGGGAACCCCGCAACAGTTCATCGATCTGGAAGTTGTCTTTTCCCTAGACTAGCCCACATTACCCAGACGGATAGCGGCACAACGACTAATGGTTTAAAAAGATGAATACATCGGGGAAGTTCCCAAGCCCAATGTAGGTGAATAAAATGAAACCGCCCGAATGGAGATTTCCGAGAAGCAAAACAAACATGCTGAGTCTGTATGTGAGTCTGCTGCAATGACTTGGCAGCAGAGTAGGAAAGCTATCAACTGCAAACTCAGCTGCGCTGATCAATGACGTGTGCCTGAATAGGAACCCCGAGACGGGACACACCGATGGTTAGGGATGTGGAATGACATGGCCCGATAGCGCACTCAGTGACTCGCATGTAACCAAGCTGCTGCCAGAAATGAATAGCTTCCACTCCATATCTTCCCAGCGCTAAGTCCACTGTCACTCCCGGAGCCACACATCAGTTATATCAGCTACTCCCTCCGCTGCACAACTATCCAATTCTACCTCCTCAGAAATTATCGGCGAATAAACGCTGTACGGTTTTTACAGCTACTGATGACACATAAAACAGGCATAGAGAAGTGGGAAACGCGAGAACGCCGCGCTGATTTCAACATTCACTGTATAGGCAATCGTTCTGAAGCCCATCGTTTGAAGTGGAATAGTTGAATCGGTGATAGGATCAAATAAAAAGATGACGCAATTCAGTGGTCCCTGTTTTAAATTTAAATAATTTATGGTAATAGCATCACCCTCACTAATGGAATGTCTATCGCGCATCAATGTCAGACGATCGGAAATGAGGGAAACTTCAGAGAACTTCTCAAGCTCATGGCGAATGACCGAATGTTCGACACTCTGCCAGATCGCCTGTCACGTGAATCAGAGCAAAGAGTGGCTGCGACTAGTGTACTGTATTCTCTATCCAAAACTCCGCTGTAGTTTGAGTACAGTTCATGTCCACTTGAAAAGCCGACAGTTTTGAGCCATTTTGCTAGTTCAGAATTTATAGCGCCTGATGACTTGTGAAATTAATAGAACATTAAAATATTGGCTTCTGTTGAATCTAACTGGACCACGTAATTTTCCATCAAGATTTTGTTTTTGACGTTTGTTCACGATTTGGGACGCAGATTCCGACACACTCTTGAGCATCTGATGGAAGTGCGCTTCATCTAATGTGTGCTAATGAGTAGCTGTTGTTGGACACCTTCAGAGCCACTTATTCAGATAAATCCCTTATTCACTCATGAGGTTTTGTACGTCATTCAAACTGGACTTATTGCATGTACGGCGTACTCAAGAAGCCTCCTGCAATTATCGCGTCGCAATGAGGTTCTGTACAGAACTAAAAAGGAAATATATGTAGGCATCCTAACAAAATATAGAACAAAGTGACTTTTGAACAACCTACTCTGTTGTTTTTGAAAAGCCTGTTCAGTTTTGTCACGTATCCGAACCGCTGCCATCTCAAAATGTGCCGGTAAAGCAAAGGCTTTGTTCTCCGCTCCAAAAATCTTTTCTACTTTGACACCACTTTCGAGCTTTATATGGGCCTTGATTCCTGTCGAGGAACCTTGAGTCCTTCCATGAGTTTCGGCTGCTCAAACAAGAAGATATGGGGATTGAATTATTTGGAAAGGTTGAAGGATAAACCATCTCTGAGTAGTTTTCAAAGTGTATAGTAGAGGAAAAATGGTGCACTTCGGCGGGAAAGTGGATTTTCCTCTACAAGACAGAGTCAATCTATCATGAAGACACAAAAACCACGGTATAGCTAGTTCAACCTATTTCAGATGCATCTGGCAAATCGTTTCAGAGAGTAAAACCCATCACTTTCTGGTTGGTAGTTGGGTGTGAAATCTCTTAGCCACGAGTAGTTGGTTAACAGAATATAGCGCCACTCATCCTTTAATTGCGAAGCTCATGTAACGGTTGAATTTTGATTGGTTCATCTAGCAGCTGCTCAACCGTAGTTCCACGTAAATCATGATGAATGCAAAACTGACATAGATCCCAGTACTACAAATACTGCAAGCACATACAACTGGCCAAAATTGTCAAACAAGTTTCATGTGCCACATGACACGGAATTCCATTTCTTGTCCTTCCAGTCACCAGGGAATGGTCGTTAGAATTCGAGAAGAAAAGAGGAATATAGGTGCTCCTACAATGACATGATAAACAGTTGGGCGATGTATGTTATGCAACCATGACCAAGTTCTACACCCACTGAGGTCATCCTCGGACTCCGGACAACGGGTTCAACTGTCGTCTTGTGTCTAAAGTTGGACAGCCTAGTTTCTGCAGCTGTAAGCGTCACTACAGGGAAAATACAACACTTAGTGACACCGACACGCGCGTTCTGACTAGTTGGTCAACAGAGGTGAAGTCATATATGAAAAAAAGATGTGAGAAAACGGCGACCTTCCAACGTGATGGCTAGAGAACAAGTGTGACCAGTACCCAGGTACTGGTCTTAGAACATAAACGGAAAATAGGGTTTCATAAAAAGGAAACTACTCACAAGGTTGCTGAAAGCTCTTCGGCAGCCCACGATCCAAATGGAACTTGAACCCAAGAAGGGCGAAACCGGTCGTGGGCTGTCGAAGAGCATCCAGCAACCTTGTAAGTAGTTTCCTTCATGAAAATATACTACGATATCTCGAATATCGTACCAACTGAGGCGGCCTTTGTGCAGCACATTCAGTTGAAGAATATCATAAACGAGAGATTAAGCTGAGTCTCCTGCGAAAACGAAATTGATTTGCAAATGAGTGTGTTTGTCGGGAACTAGGCTTGCTTTTGGTCCGCTGGTTATGCAAAAAAAGAGCAGTCCTGAAATTTGCGGTGATTGTGCGTTCGAATACAGCGCTGAATGACGTCGCAGTATAAGCGTACCACGCATATTCTAAGCGAGCCATCGAGGGCAGACAAGTAGAGATGGGTTTTGCAACTGTCATTTTAGCCGGACTAAGGAACGACATGCATATTTTGCAATCACATCAGCTCGCTCTACGTAGGAGTTACAAAAATCATTCCAATCTTTTGATCGAGTTAGGTTTGAAACTACCTGAGCAACAACAACAACAACAGAAACAGAAATACAAAAAGAATCCAGCAAAATGTTTGTCTTGCACAAGGCGAAACATATGCAGTAAACACGTGCTTTATAAACATTCTCATTTGGGATAAGCCGTCGAATATACACAAATTATGAACGCGACGGAGGTAAAAGAAGACAAACCACTCATGTTCACGCTGATCAACACGATTTGGCTTTCGGTAATTGGATAACTAAGCATTTATGGTCAGGCGGTGAGACAAACGGGCACTGGCAACAAACTAATTGTATAACTCGCAAATGGAGAGCCAAGTGCTCCCCATAGCCTGGTTAGCCACTCAAACAAGTTACGGTCAGTTTGAACATCTGTCTGCACTCGATACCCTGGGGAGAACATTTAATGGTGATCAAATGATCGAGTATCGTGGATAGGAAAGGAGAAGCAAATGAGGGTGTGTTGACTGAAAACAACAGTGTGCTTGAATGAAAACAAAGAAATCAATGTAAAAGCTTATTCAGGCACTATTCCTGTTAATGGTAGTGTGAGGAGATTTGGTTATTTCCGATTGAGGTTTTTATCCTGTAATTGGAGCCAATCTATGCTGAAAAGCCTAGAAGCACTGTACTGCTGTTTCACCATTATGAAGAATCGTCAGTAGTGCGCATCTCACGAAACAGCGAGAGTCCCGACCATCAGACCAGTAGCTGAACACTTGCCCATTTGTCCTCGAGCGGCTGATCAGCAGTGTGATTGGCACTCACTTAGACAGGACATGGCGCCAATCATCATTCGATCACGGGAACAATATCACGTGGTCACGTGTTGACTGGCGCCTATTGAAAATTACGAAAACTCCTCAGATCACTATAAAACAACAGTTTACTTGGATGGGGAAGGCTACATCAACGCGGCAATGGTTTTGTCGATAGGGAACTGATCAATTTACTTCTTCAAGAAGAGATTATCAAATAGAATATTAATTTTGAAGCCCAAGCTTTTCACTTTTCGATTGCGACACTTCTCCTGCACAGATCTGAATAAATCAAGTATGATTAACACAACTTATTCAACAAAAGTGAATATAATGTGCTGTCTAAGGCAGAACATCTGAGGAGAAACGAATGGATAGTAACGAGGGTCCTTGTAGTACAAGTTAACTTTTCAGTATAATGTCCGAAGTGATTCATATGAGACAAAACAACACAACTGCATCATATCATATTACGCACTTCCTTAACAGTCAGACGAGAGTTGACTGGATGAGGGATAACCGAAGGGATAAGGGCTGAAGGTGGCCAGACATAAATGGTCACAATCCTGAATTTCAGTAACGTTGCGCATTAGAAATTTGTTGGCGTCTCTTGAGGAGATTTCGTTGCTTCTCTCGCGAGACAAGAACCCTGTTTCAGCTCCAGTAAGCCTCAGCAAAACTTGATCAAAACAGGATAGAGCCCCTGTATTTGCTGCTCAAGTTTTTTGGGCCAGGGAATAACCGCTGTACAATCACGGTGAGAGTAGAGATGTACTGAGGATTCCCCCCCCCCAAGGAAAACAATCTAAGCTGAAAAGCAGCTCGAGCCACGCTATATCCTGTCTAAGTGCGTGATGATCACACTACTGACCAGCCACTTGTGGCCAAACGTTTTAGTGTTCAAACTGCTAGCCGGGAAGTAGTAGGTTCGAGACTCTGTATTGAATTTCCGTGAGATGCGCAATGATGATGATTCCCAACAAGGATAAAGCAGTCGTACATTGCTCGTGAGATTTTCAATGTAGATTGTCTTCATTGAATAGAAGAAATCTCCATTAAAATTTAAAAACAAATCCCTTCATTTTTCCCAGATCCGATGTGCGGTGATGGCACAACCTGCTTTGGCTCAATAATGTGTAAGCGGGCTGGACGAACAGTCAAATATCCACTCCGAATTCATCATTATCATCACCGTCACCAATGACCTCCAAGTTGGGGTAAGAACTGGAGTAGAAGGGCGCCACTTTATAAAAATAAATCCATACAATAAAGAAGAAAACAAAGTTGGAATCAGAAAAATACCTTATACTGGACCATTAAACGAACCCAGCTGCCTGCTTTTTTGACCGGCAAAAGACATCCTGGCATGTAACCGATAGCTGATTCGTCGACCTAATTCGACATGTCCGTAACAGAAAGTGGTAGGCTTCCAAAGAATTTGATGACGACACTCTGTTTGAGATCCTGAGGTTAGCATTGGATTTTTCTTAGTCGTTTCTCCTCGTACGAACTACTTTTCAGCGTAGATTAATCCGAAATATAGTTTTCTCCTCAGGAGCTGCACTTAACTGAAATACCGCTTCTATGAAAGTTCTTAACAGTATCCCATTCAATTAAAATTTCGTGTGTGATTCTGTCGAAAAGCAGCTAGCCTCAGTAGAAGTCTCTGTGATGGACCCATTCGGGTGTTTAACCTTAGTATGAAAATTTTCACAGTACGTCCAAATGAACTAGATAAAGTTCAAACCCACTGAACTGCGGCAACTGGAAGTGCCAGAGTGCACGAAGCTAAGAGAGAAACATTGGGGCATACAAAATAATTAAAAACTCATAATAGCAATAATTCCATGGGTAGCTGTTGGAGTGTTAACCACAGTATCCAGTGTTCTGCCATTAAATTCCTTCAGTTTAGTTTGGAGAGACGGTAGTCTATGATCAGAAGCTTACGGGTTACCGAAGACTTCTGCTTGTTGTGATTACTGGAACAACAGTAGTGATATACATTGTTTTATCGATCGAAACAGAAAAACCTCACACTCATTGGATGCACCGGGATCACCTGTGGTCTCTTCAGGGAGCTTAAAGTTCACAATCCGCACGTCACGAGGGGAACCCAATGGTTGTCCTTGAGACGACGTCGATAAGATGGGTGGAACAGAAATTTGTCCAACACCCTGCGAATAGTTGAAGTAGTGGAGCGCAGAAATTTGGCGTTGACAGTCGAGACTGACTGGTTCGCTAACCACAACAGTGTGTATCCGGTCTGCCACAGGCAAATCAGGATTTGAAGATGCACGCGGAATAATATCATTGGTGACGCGATGGGGGATCGCAATTGCAGAATGCGTGGAGCGGGGTGAATCGCATGAAGAAGCCGAGGCTGAGGATGGGGTTCTTGACAGTGGGGAATTCACTTTTAGTTGGTTAGTTTCTTCGTCTCCCAAATCCTCCAAACTTTTCCTCGGAGTGCAAATGAGTCCAAGTACGAAGATCAATATGAGCGGTATCAGGCAGATGGCTAGAAATAAGGAACACAATGAGGCCAATGATTGTATAGCCACTCAAAAAGTAATCGAAAGTAGTCTACAGCCTAATGGGTCGATTGGGCTAGTCTGATCACGAAATCACGAAGTATGTCGAACGTGAAATTTTTATAGTAATTCATAGTAGACAGAGTAGTAGAGCACTGGCTGAAGTTCAAGACAGACAAACAAGGAACCAAAGGAACTTGTATTTAATGAAATTTTACTCCAAAGGGCAGATGAGAGTCCCTTCGCCGTTTCACTCCGAACCATCCTAATTATATCTCTCTCTTGAAAACGCTAAGCACCATTGATCACGAGATGATGCGCTGTACGGATTTTCGCTAACTTGAAACAATTTGATTCGAAGAACTCACGAATTAAGGTGAACCGATATCTTAAGTCTCTGAGGCTTTTGTTCACCAGGCAAAATTTACCAGGGGCAGCCATCACTTGCGCGTAGATAATAAATCTAGGGTGCATGAAATGTTGCCCCCTTTAATGTACTAAGATAAAAACGGGACGTCACAAGGCGACAGCTTTCTGAGTTCACTTCCACTGTCCACGCAGATTCATTTAAATCGAACGGAGCCATCGAATTCTGAAAATCAAATTTCTTCAAATTGAAAAAGCCGGCGTCGTTGAGTTCATTCTGGAGGCCCATAAGTGATTAAAGCTGACAAAATGTTCGGATAATTTTGAAAATATACAATATCAACATTAGTATACTGGATACAAGCCTCTACGTTACACTGAAGTACAAAACCGCAACTCCGTTTGAAAGTCCCTTGACCTAGTGATTCTTACCCAGCCAGGGTTGTGACAAAAGCTGGTCACATTATTGAAAAACCACTGGTCAAACGTGAAGGAATCGTCTTGGCCATTCCCCCTGTGATAAGAGAATAACAACAAAACTCAAGAGTCTTACGCGGATCTAGTCACGTGGAAGTTGTTCGCTAAGAGTAATCTTCCCAGAAGCACCTCCACGGGTGGCATCTACAGTACTGGTGATATCTGTAAGGTTTCTACTTGCAAACCATTGCATTCTGCCCATGCAGCATGTTTTAGCTTGCTTATTCCTGTCAAACAGGATCCAGCTCCCGTGAAAAGCACCTCAGCGAACAAAATGTAAGACCCAGTTTGATGTGAGCATCAAAACAATTTGCACGGTAAATTTTGAGCTTAGGTTTAATTAAAAGTGTCCCGAGAGGAACATCTCATGTGGTGTGATAACAGTAATGCCTCGGCTCACTTCTGAACCGTACAAGCTGGCGTTTTTGGCAGTAGAATGACCAAAAGGTGCACAAAGTGCATTTAACGCCGAAAACCATGTCAAAAACATATGCGGCTGGTCTTATTTAAGGTGTATGAGGTGATGCCTTCTGGACGGATTCTGAATCATGATTGGCTAATGCTTCCATAGTTTCGGCCAATCAGAACCCGGCTTGATGCTGGACCGGCGAGCGGCTCGATATTCTAGTCAATCGTTGGCGGGATAGGCTTCTTGGTTGTAGCAGATCCTAGCTGCCAGCGGTAAAGCGGCTTTGGTGCGGGATTCCGCCCAACATGTGAACAACTGCATGTTCTCACTTTCCTGATGGGGTGACTGTTTTGACAGCATACAGGCACAGACTAACGTATCCCGAGTAAACAGGGAAATTGATAATAATAGTAAACATTCGATTGGCTACTACTCATATGAGACCCTATAAGCATAGCTCAATACATTTCGTAGGATGGTACACACTAACCTTCAGTGGCATGGCCATCATTAGATTATAGCTCTACTTGTATAACTATTCGTCTCATACAGTTTAGGGCTCAGACACTGGGTCGATTCATTTGAGTCACGCATATACAATAAGAAACAATGTGTCCTCCAGTCAGGAAAGAAGATAACCGAGAAACAAGTATCATAGTTAACCTGGGTCGAAGTCAGGCGTTTCAGCTCACAGCTGTTTTACGATTATGTGAGTTACAACAAGCACAGCCATTTGGAAATAAGCTAACCACCAATAGGATGAAGGTGCAACTACGATTTAAGAAATGGCATTGTGTTGCAGGCGAGGGTAGTTAGAGGATCTAATCCCGTGTTCTATTTCTTTATTCTCTGTGGTAAAATACTTTACATTCGTTTCGTGCTACCTAAGAGTCTTGGCAGTGTGCGCGCCCTGAACATCGATGGGACCCGAAACTGTAATTATGTGTAGAAAAATCTAGCACTGCATTTTTATTTCATCAATCCTGGGAAACACGATTGACATGGTGTTGGAAAGTTTAGTTGGGTGTAACTTGTTCAACCAGGATAAAAACAATTTGTCTAACCAGGTGCATTTTGAAATAAGTGAAACAGATTTGGAAAATTGGCCAGACTAGAATAACTTTTCCGGTAACTAATGCAAATTTATTCCGAAATCTCGAATGATCCGTTCTTCGAATTCAGGTAATTCTCGCAGTTTCTTAAATGTTCTAGTACCAGACGGATAACAGTCATCAGAATGCTCAAACGAATGCTACCACAATTCTACGTTTCTCTACACGTGAAACCTATGAGCCCTCACCGGAACTATTTACTGAACAAAAATGTCATACTGAAATACATGGCAAAACATCTGAAATACCTTGATTTACACATGAATCAGCTACAAGCTTCAAATAGCGGGACAATATATGTCAGGGCAGTTTGAAACCCTGATGTTTCGCGGAGACCGTACATTTTTTTTGGGTGTATTACTCGTGAGAAAGTAGAAAGAAGTGGCTTGGAGTGCTATCCATCCATCCATCCATCTAGTGGTTGCCTCCGGAACTCCAGTTTGTCTTTAAAGCACTCATTCCGAAATGTTTTATAGCCTATCACACATTTATTTGAAAACAGCTTGCATTTGAAACACAGTTTTTAGTAAAAAAACACTTTAAACAACTGGATTTTTGCAAACAGTTGGGCAAACTCAGACAGTTCACTGTGTGTAAGCTTTTGAAATCGATGTACACTCCAGGATATAATGTCGAGCGCGCGGGCAACTGGTGTAGGCCACCGAATGACCTGAACGTGATGGTATACAATGAACACGGACTCCAATGGGATACTAGCCTCATCCGCCAAAGCCTTTTGATTTCATTATAACGCTGCGTTTCCCACGTTATAGCATCGTACTAATGTTGTAGTGAAGGATCATCCTAAGATGTGTACAGGCTATGACAGTTGGATTCCGGTTGTCAGATGCCTTAGGCAAATTTTCCCGAAAGTAAGTTGTAATTGGTACAAGAAAAACAAATGTGCCGGCTGAAAAAGTAAAATGTGTAGAACGGTTGGTGTGGAACCTTAAAACAACATTGCAAGTGTGGTGCGCATTGTTTTGGGCCCTACTCATAGGGTTTTACATGAATGTCGGTCAGATGAACCAAAGCCGACCTAAATGATCCGTGAAACCAGGCAATTCCGAATATCTCTTTTTATTCGGCAAATGCGCTGGAAAGACAAGCATCTCGTCAGTAAATTATATACATATAGAGAGGTAGATCGGCAGATAGATAGATAGATAGATAGATAGATAGATAGATAGATAGATAGATAGATAGATAGATAGATAGATAGATAGATAGATAGA
This sequence comes from Opisthorchis felineus, assembly GCA_004794785.1. Lineage (NCBI taxonomy): Eukaryota > Metazoa > Platyhelminthes > Trematoda > Opisthorchiida > Opisthorchiidae > Opisthorchis > Opisthorchis felineus. Next base: position 466,182 of record SJOL01013076.1, on the reverse strand, counting down.
TAGATAGATAGATAATATCAGTGGGCTTCAAGGAGGCAAGTTTAGCGCCCCGTTTTCCAGGTCGCCAAAAACAAGGATTACTTAACTGTGAGGTTCGCTTCTTAGACCATCCGGTAGATTGTCAGCTATGAAGACATTTTGGTCTAATTTGTTTTCGTAGAACTTATTATTTTTCTGGAGGTTTACGATTTTTCCACAAACCTCCACTTAAAAACGTTCAGAACACAGACGTACTCTTTTAGCTTCTATTCGCCTCCAAATTGTATAAAATTACAGTTGTACGCTACTCGGTTTCTCCAGTCCTCTGGACTCAGTGAAGAGAATTTCAGACGAATGTTACAAATTGCCTCAAGGAGGATGAAAAAACGGCTCTTTCTAAAAAAGACGTCAAATCGCAATTCCAAATGGTATGTACGGCAAGGGAGTTTGCATAAACAATTTTTCAAAGTCTGTGACAAAAATTTGAGTTAGTCATTGTGTAAATCCGCGTACCGTTTTGTTTCAATGAGTTTTTTCCAGGTGCCGCACAGCTGATTTCGGAATTTACCGTTTCATTGCATTTGTTGTCAAAGGACGCAGAACATACAAGCTGAGGAAAAACGAAACGCTATCAACTGTTAAGATACTAAAAAGTAGCTGTTGTAAGTCCTCGAGCTTAGTCTCCTAATTCAAACGGTTGACACAATAGAAACCTTGCAAAATTAGCCACAATATTCCCTGTTGTATTGACCATGAGTGCCATTAAACTACAGTAACTCTTTCATTCCGTTTGCGCCGTTTTTTGACTAAGCTCGGCGTCGAAACACACTCTAGTTGTACATTTGAGGAACCTAAAGCCTGAAACATAATAAGAAGAGTCATTTGGTAATTTGCAAATTACCTCCAACTAGAAGGAACACATGAAATAGAACAGTCTGATGTAGCACCCTCAAAATGAATCCTACTCACTGTAATATACTTACAGGTGGATCGAGGATACCCGGCAAATGGGAGAAATCTCCTTCGGCATATCATCTTCAGACTCGTACATGCACGGAAATAGACCTTGGCTAGTCAAGATATCAATGGTTACATAATGCTTCTACCCGCCCGCCCGCACATATTTCTGTGTCTTACAACATTTCCCCAGATTGTGCAAACAATCATGTGTTCGTTGGCGTAAAGTTACCCATGCCTTTGTAACGGCCCGAGACGAGAGACCGAAAAAGGTTTGTTTGTACCAATGAGTGTCCTGAATCCTACCAGGATTCGTTACATGAGACATGAGTCCCATTGGTTAACCCTTCTCAGCTGTTGGCCTTGTGTCACGTGATAGCCACTTAGTTTATTCAGTGACTGCTCATCAACTGCCAATCCTGTGGCTGATGAGGTTTTAAGTATCCGACCTTAAACATCCGGGTAAAACTCCAAGGCCATGGTTCGATAATTGCCAAGTCCTCCACGAAGATCGACAGCTATGTTATAACTTTATCGCTACTCATAAGTAGTCAGGCGACAGGGTACTAGTTAACAACTGGGTGAGGTATGAATCGTGACTACTTCATTTTATTCCTCACAATTTGCCGCTAATTTTAACTTAATTAAAAGTAGTCTTTATATCTGATTGGGATGGCTCAAGTTTCACGCAAATAACAAATTTGTGGACTCGGATGACTTACAAATTATCAGTCTCTATGAACAGATGTCACGATTTGTCCTACACCAACCGAACATCCAGCCGATTAACCTAGAAACCCCAAACGTGATTTTAAGCAGATTGTGGTCCCGCAAAGTGACCGAATGCGTTTTATCATCTGTGATGCGGTTGCTAGGCTCACTGAACGACCGAACGTGAGAAGAGTTTCGAAAAATACTCCCATTTACACACTAATTTGGTTTTGACAAAAGGCCCATAAGAATCCAGCCGCAAGAAGGGCAAAATCGGTCGTGGGCTGTTGAAGAGTTCTCAGAAAGCGTATGACTAATGCATTACTTCCAATCAATAACAAGGTTTCTTGTTTTTGACTCGCAAGTGTATAGCAAACGCAATCGTTGATGAATCTTCCCTAACATAGAGACTTCGATCGGCGCTCTTTCCAATCTGTCAAGAGTACTTGGAAGGAAATCAGTACGGAGATCGGAATATTTTTAATTTTCTCGGCCGAAAACAGAGCGCGCTAGAAACCAAACCTGATGTTTTCTTTCCATCAAATCACACAAGTCGTAAAGTGGACAGCGGCACTGTGATGCTCTAGAGGAAATAGAAATGAGGCACTCTGCTGCATAGCTTTTTCGTATTTTAGGGAAACCAGGAAATCAGACCCAAAAATAAACTGGCGTCAAAATCGACTGTTCAGAAACGCGGAATGAAATTTCCATTGTACATGTTAGTACTATGTCCGAGATAGTCAACTGAGGAAAGGCCTGCAATGAATTGTTCAGAGGACGACTACAACTCTGGTTGTCATAATGCCGAAAAGTGGATTTCGAACTTGTAAAATCTGGAACAAGCTCCGATTTTACCAAATAAAAAACCTTTCATTCGTCAACTGCATGAAAAAAGGTATAGACAAGGTAATACATTTTAAGACGATAGTTTGGTCTTCATAGGAAACTTCAGTAATTGTCATGCTACAACGGTTAAAATCCATTGCCGGGTGATCACATGCCCCTGGCTGAAAAAACACTAATGATTCTTAGCGAAATACACTCATTTGCAAACAAATTTGGTTTTGCAAGAGACTCGCCTGGAACCCAGCTGAATCTCTCGTTTGTGATGTTTCCAGGCAACTGAATGTGCTGCACCAAGCCGCCTCATGTTTCAGTTGCTACGATATTCGAGAACATAAGGTTGACGGAAACTCAGGGACTGCGCCTACCTGATGAGCCCCAAGAAGGGCGAAACCGGTCGTGGGCTGTCGAAGAATTTTCAGCAACCATATGAGTAGTGCATTACGAATATACTAATGATTCTTGTTTTCAATCAAATGGAAAAATTTTGGAACCGATTGAGAAGTCATCGTTTCAGAAGGGCTTGGTAAACAATCGGTAGTTTTTAATTGGGCAATTTGAAGCTCCTCCAACCTATCAATTCAAGATTTTGGCAATCACACCAACCGACAAAAGCCATTAATTGACACTCAACATTAAGCTAGTGAGATAATCTGAAGAGGACTAACTGATTGGTTCTCCGTCTGCCTTATAACCTGGCCAATTTGGTGACCTGCTCACTTGGACTGATGAAGCTTTTGTATCAAAAGCGAAACGTTGCCCAATTAAAAACTACCGATTGTTTAACAAGCCCTTCTGAAACTAATGATTCTTTTTTCCTAGGAGTTTCCCTCCTATCTAGGGTGTGAAGTCTGCAGCTATTCTATGCTGCTTACGAAACCAATGTTGCGCATTCATGGAGTTCTAAAATTGTGAAAGTATATTGTTGGTTTTGGTCTCAGACGTATGCAACTTTGGATTTTCATGCTATTAGTTGTTACATTAGTGATATAATTGGTGTGACTGCTACCCGGGATTAGCGGAAATTTCGTCCTTTGAGTGAAACCAATTTTTACTGAAAATCCGAGAAGCACTGTGCACCTTTATGAAGTTCGAACCTGCAACCTTCCGGCGAGTAATTGGAACACCTGAAACTTCCAGTCATGATCAGCTGATCAGCAGCACTTTATCCTTTCTAATTTCAAGCTAATCACACTGCTAACTGGCGACACGTGACCGAAAGGTTAAGCTTCCCAACCACTAGCCGGAAGGTTCAAACAGGTTCAAACTCCCTACTTGAGGTGCCCACTGTTGACGCATTTTGATAAGGATGAAACAGCTCAGATGTACTTCTCTGCATTTCAGATCAGACTAGCTTCACGTATAGAACGTTCAGTAAAGACTTTTTTAGACTGGACTTTCGCAATCATACCAGACGAACTAAGTCTACGGACAAATAAGCTTCGGAACGATTTGGATAATTTCAAGGCACAGGATGCCTAGGTACAAATTAGTATGGTTACAAATAATACAATTTCTGATGGCTTTCTTCCTGTAAATGAAGCCAATTTGTGCCGAATGCTGGGAAGTCGGTTCATCCTTATTCGAAATCATCAGCAGTGAGCATCTCATGAAACTCCAGGGATTCAAGAACCCACTATCTCCCATTAAGGATGAAACGGCCTCTTGGTTGTTCAGCATAGATTGATTTCACTAACGGAACGAAATTTCCACCGAAATTATCAAATCTCCTAAAACTACCACATGATGTTTTTCGTTATTTTAGTAAATAGAAATTTACTTGCGGCCCTCTTAGTTCCAGTATACATTGCAAATTATGTGTCTTTGTGTTAATAACGAAAAAGAATTTCGCTGCGTGTCTGGTTTCAAATTGTCTTGAGAATACTGGCCGTTGTGTACAAAACGGCAAGTATTGTTTCTCGGTCTCAACGGAAGTGAATCCAGGGTTTTACCACAAAACCTTCCCGGTAGGTTACCGGAAGTGTTTCTTCCTCAAACACTGGGCGCGTGATTACATGGCTGATTTCCCTCACAACACAATTTTGCGCCACTAAACAAAAAGACCATGTTTGATCAGACAATCAGGTGATATAAAGAGAGAATAGGGAAGATAATTATTCAGTCTGAGGAGAAACTGTTTGGTGGAATTATTTGGGTTTGTGGATTGGAGTAAATGTCTGAAAGAGAATGTGACGAGCATTGTCTATCAGCAAGAGTTAGCCACAAATTGAGTTGGTTGATTAGATGGTAGAGGAGAGAATATCCGGAAGGGTGGAAACCGTGGGCTGATAATGCTTAGGAAGGAAATTGTCTGCGGATAATTTTCATTTGCCGATACATCCTGAGAGACGCCGTAGCTAGCCTATAAAATTTTCACGTTGCGGGACATTTCAAAAACCTCTAATGTTTCAACTGTACAAGATTTATGCAAAACTAAGAGTGTAAATTCTCAACTAATTTGAAGAACCTCGTAAAGGAAAAACGGTCCATACGGTTTCGTGGACAAGTATGGTAGTATATTTCTAACAGCTGCAAGGATCAGCAAGATCTGTTGACTAAATAGGCAGAGTACCACTACCGTGACCTAGGATGGGTGTTTTGTTAGGTTTATCCGCTTGGGACAAGCCAGAGAAACGACTTATATCTCCCCCGGTATATGCAACTTACTGCGTAGTCTTTGGTCTTTCATACTAATTCCCACGATTATGGTATTCGCAAATGTTTTCGACTTACCTGTCAACCTCCAACTGCGAAGCTCAAAGTCATACCTGTTCCGAGACTAAACTGAGAGCTAAGGGCTGTTTTTCGCCGGCGGAACCGCAAGTTTGCGCATCACACACTGAACCATCGAAATTAGTACCAATGCACTTATTACTAGGCGTGAAATAATTCATTAGTTCTGTGCCCCTCAAACTTAGACGTCGTACTAGCAAGCAAAGTAAAGTGCAATTAACTATTCACGTCCATATATATTGTGTCAATCAATTGAATTTACTCACCCACTGCCCAGCGTACACTGAGTCTGACAGTGGACGCGGGCGGTTCTTTGAAACCTTCATTATAAATGCATTGCTCCTGGTGGTTTAATGCCATCAACATGGTGAAATACACCTCAGTAAACATGTATGTATGTATATATCATAGGCTTCAGTAGGGTTGGTATTGTAGGTCACCAGCGCATTTGCTTGTCTGACTGATAAAACAAAACCCACTGAAAAAGAAGTGATTTTCTAATGAATACCTGTCCAGTATTTTCATCCAAAAGAAGATAACATCGTCAATTGTAGGGTTGATGGAATACTGCCAGGGTAAGCAAAATCGTCTTAATGGTATGTTAGTAGGCGGCGATTCCAGGTAGCACCGAAACCTGAGGGACTTGATGGATGGCACCGGTACCTCAATGACAAACAGGTAACTAGTTATGATGCCCCTCGTTACGTCATCACGTTTGGGCCGGCCGATAGCCTGCATTAGGCCTCTGCAGGTTCCCCAGTCACACATTCTGTCGGATCTGCGTACGGGCCAAGGTCATGCGTGCTGCACCACGTTCGGCTCAGCGCGATCCATCTGTTGGTCTCCTATTATGCGCAAGTGTCGAATGTTTTGAAGAATTTTTAACGGGCAAAAGCAACTCGGATGCAAGCCATATCATACAGATGCCGTGGAGGTTTTGCTACGTTTGAAATTCCTCGGTAAGTCTGACCTTTTAAGATACAATTACTGCGTTATTAATTGCGAAATTCATCTACCGTTCACTCAATAAATCAACGAATTAACAAGACGTCTCGTCCCCAAAGGTGTTTCATGCTTATGCTGAACGCAGTAAAAACGTGTGCTTCTCAGCATACCCCTTGTTATTAAATTTGAGTCTGTATCGGTGAGAAAGCTACATTTGTGCATAAGAGGAAAAGCAGACCGATTGCCCAACAGAGACCTCCAAATTTCCGAGTTTATACTTCAACGAGCTAGTTACAGTGAATTGAACCACACATAGAACTTCCAATTTTCGCAGTTTCAAGAGAAGCTAAGGTAGAAACAAAGGAAGCGGTCCATTGTGCTTAAAACAGTCTACCGAGAGAAACCAAAGAAATCGGTGCGTTCAAAAAAACTAAGCAGGGCTGAGTAGAAGGACGTGGAGACCAGACTAAAATGAAAAACTAAGACTTCCAATAATGATTATGTTAGAGACGTCGAATCGGTTTTGTTACTTTCAAGGCGCAGATTACCTAGATACGACTTAATATACCTCAAAGTATTAAAATTCCTGACGGAAAATTCAATATCTGTCGGAAAGCCACGAAGCACTAAACATCTGTTTCTCTTTTACTATGGATAATCAGCAGTGTACACCTCCCGAAACTCCAGTCGGGATTTCTAGACCCCCCCCTGATGAACCGGCTGTATGGTGCTTCTCGTTTACAGGACAAAATCGTCACCAAAGTTTCCAGGTCTCTGCACACTAGGAACAAACTGAAAAGTGCTCGGAGTTCATCTGTAAAACAGCAGTTGCAATGTTGGCGTATGCATCAGCGTGCTTGTGTTTGTGTAGCATACGGATGCAAGATAACATCAAACTCTCTTCCAATAGGAAAATGCTGCTGTGAAATTAAGTTGAGACGGACTATCAGGCACTCTACACCTCCGTCTAATGCAGTCATGATTCCCCAGTATCATGGGAATTTCGTTAATTCCATGGGTAAAAACAAAACCGGAACATTCCTTGGAAAGTCGGACCATACATAAAACAGTAGCCATCGTTCAGCTGTAATACCCTTCCAGTGCCAAGCTGCTATGCTACCCGAAGAAAGTGCGAGGGCTGAGATACTGTCAAGTTGCTCGGACATAGACAGGGGCAGTCGGGATGCCCGGGGTTGGGTTCGAACAATGGACCTTCCGAACAATGAACTCGCGCCTTAACCAATGAACTCTTTCGAGCCCCGGGCCATTTATTTTCACGGGAATGTAGTAAAAGCTTTCACGGATCACTGACGACAGTAACAAAACAGCTAACTTTGGGAAGGAAACTAGTGGTCTAGTTGACAGTTCTTAACTGAAGTTTAGGTTAGACGAGCTTGTCAAAAAACTACCGCTCGATCAAACAGAATCAACAGCAGGCTGTATCCTTCGAGAAGCCAATGAGAAGCTAATATCAGATACAGATATCCTGCACCATCCTTAATCCCACCGGGATAATATCGAGGCTGAGTGGACGCTTGGAGGAGATAAAATGCTAATTAGGTTTTGTCAGATTTCTGTTCCAAACCAAAAGCAGGCGTACGGTTTAGTGCGTAAAGTGTCCTGCAAATTCGCCAGACTGGCGACATTGTTTCTTGAAAATTGAAGCTACTCATCGCTGGGAGGTCCAATGAGCAGAAATTTGTGCTTGTCATTAGTTGAACGTTTTCAAAATTATTACAGTTTTTTGTCATAATGGCAACACTTTGTGGGTTCACCGTTCTAACAGGAGTGTGACTTCATCCGTCAGAAGGTAGGAAGGCGAATCAGATGTTCTGAAAACAAGTAGCTAAAAATTACCTTGGCCTCAACCAACCAACGGCGGTTGGGCACCGTTAAAACGTGTGTCAGGAACCAAAAAGCAAACGCTAGGTACACTGTCCAAATTTAGACCAAACAGCGTCATGTGGAGAGAGTTGGGGGAATTACGTATGATTTACAAAAAAAATTAACGCCTAAACAACAAATTCACCCAGAGTTTATTGACCTTAACTATGAGACCAGAGAAAGCAAAAGTCGGAACATGTCCAACTTTAGCATACAAGTTGCACTTCCCCAAGTTGGAAATTCCGTCCAGCTTTTCTGTAACTTTGAAAGTTGTCTGTTCCGAATTCTGACAGAAAGTCTGAACACGCGTGGCTAATTGTGTTGCGTAGATAATCAATCATGTTGAACAGTTAGCTTCTCAGAAGTGGGGAAGAAGTCCAGTTGCTGTCTTAATCAAAGGATCATGCCTCTCGTTAACTTCTGGTCGATGGCGGTATCAACTACGATGAATCTCCGGTTTCTGATCATGACGTAGACTGTTTGTGCCTCTGAGGGGTACATTGTTTCAACAGGTCCAACCACGATAGGTCATATTATTTCCAATTTACTGTTGTACGTGGGAAATCTCACAATTACCTTGCCGTCAGCTGCAAGTACACATAAACATTTCTGTGATTCTGCTTTTCAGCGGTCATTCATGAGCGAGTCAGTACATCGTCACAGTTGTGGTAGTGAGCTGACGTCCCTCACAAAGACATGGTTTTTCAATGACGTATTTATCAGTAAATGATATTTGCGGAGACAGCACGCACAGTGTTTTATAATTTCTCTAAATCTACTTTTCTAAATTCTACAAAACTCATCTGCGCTTGAGTCTTTCATTCGTCCTTCTCTATGGAAGTGAAAAAATATTGTGTTCTGGTTTTTGAACTTGTAAAACCATAAACTAAGTGAACTGAAGGGATTTGACAGCACTTCAGTGCACTCGAGAGGATGGGAAAAATTGCCGACCAAAAGTTCTTCGCTGAGTGCTAATTTCCTCACAGTACCAAGGATGACTTCTTGTGCATAGGTGTACTTTAATTAGCCTGCACGATAGCTGACCGTATTCGCTTCGTGATGAACGACATCTGCAAGAACCATTTTACCGTTTTACCGGGGTAGTTCTTGAAGAGCTATGTTGACTTTATGGTAAAAAGAGCAGCAATTTAAAGTTCTGAAAAATTCACAGATGAAACGCTGGCAGAACTGAATAACTCTGCGCTGGCTGTAAAAATATCTGAAAAAAGTTGGTCACGGCACCCAGAACGTCGGGTAATAACAAAGTATTTCACTTCGCTTTGTTCTAAAATATAAACTCTCCCTAAAACTGCTTGGCACTAGTCGAACAAGTGTTTCATTCCTTCACCCAGTATCGGTTGATTGATACACATACCGTGTTGACTAGCGGGGTATCGTCTACACCAGGAATCAACCTATTAGACTCCATTGTGAATTTGGCAACAACTTAGCGCTTTGTGCTTCGTTGTGGTCACTATATCGCCTTTTCAAACAAACGTGACGTCGTGATGGGTTCACTACGCGCATGCTTCGTATCGAACGTACACGCGGATCAACCTGTTATTCGACTGGGCAAACGCCCTCAATAAAATTGAGATATCCAACTTTTCAACAGGCATTGAGGAATTTACAACTAATCAAAGCTTTGCTTTTTCGGAACCAAGAAAACGTCACTTTTATTCGCAACAGTGAAACGTCAATAAAAACCAGTTCAAACTGGAGGGACAATGTACGGTAAATCTTTACAGTTTAAGTACTGGCTTTTTATGTTTGACTTATGGAATGTAATTAAAACTGATTCGAGAGCTTATGCCAATTTACGGCTTGTTGTGTGAAGAATGCTGGAAGTTAAATTAATATAACTTGGTTACATATGAGTTAGCTTTTTTTCAACTACAAAATTGTTTCTAAGTAAAAACCATACTAAATCAATCTGGAGAACGTAAAACAGGTTTGGGCTTATACCATTAGGTGGTTGCAAAATGGTACGGCTTCAAAATACGGGCAACAGTACGCAGCTTTTATAGAATGGATTTTAGACAACTACATACAAACAGCCTCAATTTTTAAAGACTCCAACCTAGGATTGAACATGCAGTAGGTATCGTATCCATCGTGCTACGACAGGGCTCCAACGGGATGTAAGATTAAAAGTCCGGCTTAACCGGTGGTCGTACTGTTTGCTGTGATAAGCAGCCAGATTTAGCATAATAGGCTTCCATTATGTGGCGGAAAACCATAACTGGTTGCCTCCAATAGTCCGCTATCCTACCTGGTTCCCGGACAAACAACAGAATATTATGCATTCACTATCTGACTCGTACACGAACGATATCATACATCAACCTCAGTCCACATTCCACCCACTACTTCGTTCCTAGGATTGTCGCCAGTAAAGCTGTGCCGAGATAGAGCAAGCCTGAAATGTAAACGAAGATAACAGCCTGTAATGGCAATGAAGATAATGTTAGTTTATTTACTGACCAATGTCAGTGTTTTTTTGATTCGGGAAATGGGGAATGACGGTTTTTCCGGCGTTTCTTCAGCCAGATGGACGAAACAGTTTAGTGTACGACGAGTTGACTAGTTATCCTTATTTCGGTTGCTTGTACATAACACAATTTGTGTCACCCAAACAGTTGTCAAGTCATGTGAGCCATTCAATGGTTCGCTTCTGAACTATTGAAACATTGATCAAAATTTAAAACACCTCTATTCCTGGAAAATGGTTACACTGGATTCAAGCATGTAGTATCCCAAGACTCTAACTTTCGTTCCTTGCTTGTTTGCGAGGAAACTGGATAAAGAAAAACCTGATTCTTGAAAATTCGTCTTGTGTATTTGTCATCAGACCCGTAATCAACGTCCTTGATCCCGGAAAAGCTCATTTTGAGGTTGATTTTCGGAATTTATGGCTGACGAAACGACAGATAGTATACTGCTTACTCCAAGGTCAAGGGCGTCTACTACATAGGATAAATGAGGAGGAAAATGGGAGTTTGAGCGAAACTAAACGGGTCAAATTCGTCAGCGTTGCAGGTATTTAAACACAACACTCTGTGGGATTACTTTCAAGACAAGCGCAGGGAACTGGTCAGTGCATGAAAGTGTCTAGAACTATTGGCAACGCTTTTCCTGGACCAATGGCATATGTTTTCACCTTTAATAAAAGGTCTAAAATCATCGGTGAATCATTCCTGATTTGGAAGCAGGCAACGTAGATTAGCAGCTGCCCAACTACCAGTCCCGACTGTGCTAACCTCAGTGTTACCTAAAATTCCAGCGTACTGTACTTTACTGGTCGACAAATTCATAAAGAAATTCGGACCGAAGGTAGCCGAAGATTGAGCAGATTCTCCACTGCTTCATTACAAAAAAACAAGGCGATCACCTCAGTGTGAGAAAAGTGGCGCATCATGACAACGACGTACAAAATAGTTGCGTTCTTATGCATTACGGTGGATTCGCTCGTTATCCGTCAGCTAGAACGCCCCAAACATCCAAACGTTGCCCGGATAAAACACCGGATAAGTTTGACTAACTTGAGTGAATCATCCTGCATCAAAGGTGACACGCACAACTACAGAGTACATCATAGTCTGTCAAATAACTGATTAGAAAATTATGGCCGCATAGCTCTCTCAGGTCTAGACTCTACTGCTAAGTAAGTACTGACTGGTAGCCACAATTTTTACTATGTAAATAGTAGGACTTGATAGTTACGGTACCAAAGATTGGGATGACCCGCAGTAATAATGGATGGGAGTCCCTGACCGCAGAGTATTTTTAGAACATCCATTTTGGTTTGGTATAGCGCACTTCGCCAGGTAGAACCTCTCTAAAAGGCCAATTCCACATAAAGGGTACAACAGCATTCTTCCCCATCACTGAGTTGCTAAGATATCACCCATAAAAGGAAAGTGCCGGAGAATCGACTTTCTCATAAATTTTACTCTAATTATCAGGTTCTCCGCAAATATCGGTGACTGGGAATTCGATGAAGCAACGAGAGAAACCACAGATGAGTAAAGGTAGGTACATTTTCATCAACTTCAAACCCTTCTGTATTTCTGACTGTCAGCTTTCACTGTAAGTTCAGTAGGACAAGAGAGCATCCACGGAACTATGGGTCAAGTGTGCTGTGACGGCTCCAGAGAGGTAGCCCAGAAATGAAACTGTCGGGTAAATTTCGCTCACTAGTGTGTACGGGTGGAAGAAAACAGGTCCAAACCCAAGACAAGCGCTTCTTGCTGAGTTTTATCGGTGACAACAAGTTATTAACGAATCATGCGAGTGTGGACGGGAATAAAATCGATGATAAGTCTAAATAATGGAGATTCACGACAGTAAAATATATGCACGGACATCAATCATTCCAACGACAGGCCACTTTAATCAGTATGGACGTAGCATGAATGGTTTTAGACCCTTTTCCTAATTAGCCAAGTGACCTCGTTCTGCTCAACGAAAAAATGATGCGATAAGAATGAAATTCCTCATGGGACCAAGAACGAGTCACTCCATGGAAGAACACAACAACAAAATCCCTGCATATTCCTCCGGGTATCAAAATATGGAACAACAGCCAGAACAAGCAACGAAGCTAGAAAAGTCTGTTATGGTGAACGAAGCTTCATGTTTCACCTCACAACTATTGGGGCTGCAATGATCAACATGTCTGCTCAGGAAACCCGGCCCACAGAAAGGTAGGACCATGTCAGCAGCGTGATCACCAACAGCACATCATTGCTCAAAACCGACGCTTCGCCGGCTTGTTTGAGTCACATCGTGGAATTTATTTTCAAGTTTGTTTGCAAAAACCGTGAATAAACAAACAATGCAGCTGCATTAATTTGTGTTACGAACAGATCCGGTGTTTCAGATTGTGTCGCAGAAACGGTTCTCTCGTTCAGCAAGTATCAGTCAATCGGTTGTCGACTGCTGTTAGATTACTTCATTGCATTTACTTAGATGAGATGAAATTTTGTCAGTCTTCTGAGAAGTTACCGTACCAAACCTCTGGCAAAAGCAGAACAATAAAGAATGTTTTACAAAGCTTTTACCTTTCGAACTTTGAAGCAAGGTTTGTCAGCGGGGAACATTAAGACCATTCGTCAAAGATAGCCGCATTTTTGCACACTGAACTTGTGATGCGGTTAGGCCGAGCAAAACAGTAAAGGTGGTGGCCAAATAGCGACTGGATTATTCTAAGATGACCGGAACGGAAAAAGGAGTTTAATATTAGCTCACAGAAGATATTCCGTCACGCGGACACTTTGGATAGTTTTTGTCAAGCGGCTGTCAGGTACATTCCCCAATGGTATTCCTGCTATCTATTGTAGACCTTCCAAAATGCAGTGAAATGTCTGTATCGTGACGAGAGTATTGCACTAGTGACGACGACGATTTTAACGTTTTTGCCACTATACGGCCCGAATCCCCAAAGAAGATTCTTCGTAATGCTGTGTAGAACGCCTTATATTTGTTTGGACAACGACCTAAAAATGATCTACACCTTCCATCTGGCATCTGGCAACTGTGCCAATCGAGCTGGCTTATTTCACTCCCGCAGTGTGGTAGGGAGGACCATCAACCAACGTCCATCTTAAAGCAAGCGCATTTCGGGATACATTGATATACAGCGGCAAGCGGCAAAGTTACTGGTCAACCGGATAGGAAGCGTCCCCGTTTCTTCATCACGGCTGGTGAAATACGTTGACGGCTGAATGTTAGCAAGCTGGATTAATATTCTGGCGTGTTAATGAAAATGGAAATACTTTCAAATCTGTTTGAATAAGACGGCGAAGAAAACTAGCCCAGAACCCAGCGGGACGAAGTCGTGGCCTGAAACCAGTAGTTCATAACTGTGGTGGTGCCGATGAGGAATTCCGCTCTGCACTAAAACCTTGATCTTTCTACCGGATGCTAGCACCGGTACAACTGAAACTGCCCCCAGATATTTACACTAAAAAGTAAATTAAACCTAAATGAATGATGTGGAATCAATAGTTATTTTGATTTAGCTACGTTCTGCCGGATGTGATATAGCTCTGAAACTCTAGGAGCTGCGACGAGAAAAGTGCCATCAGAACTACTCGAACTTTCGGTCAGAAATGAACGTCCACCTTCTGTTACATCAGTTGCAACCCTCAAGGGTGTAGTTGAACTCGAATGGCCAATGAAGATATCAGAACCATAATGGGTTGAAATGATCGCGTTAGCTCACCATGTTTTGATGACCGGTTTAGGGGCACCCGGTATGCAACTTATCCGTGACGAACGACCGAATGTGACACCATCTCACTTCAACTAGATATGTCCCAAGCGATAGGGAAGCTGGGCCGGCTCACCTATCCACTACTTGTGACCAATATTCGGCGCTCGACAAAAACATACGGATTAATACACACACAATCTTTGGTTACTTATCACTCAAATCTTCGTGATGGAGGGGTCGTGTGGTTGGAAGAAGTCTAGTTCGAGTGCAGTTGCTCCAAATTACACCGAAACCACTCATGTTAAGGGAAAAATACGCACCCTGCAGGTTCTTAGGCGGAACGATACAAGTCAGTCCATTAACAATTGCATAGGCTATTAGAATTCAACCCACAATCCAAAACTCTGCAACCTCTGAGAGTGGGTTGACCAACCAGCTATTCTGATTCCAAGACTTATTTGGGCTGATTTAACTCATTTGCAACCCATCAACTGGCGAATATTACCAAGAGCAGTGTTCGGATTTACTCATTCATAAAGCACCAGAAGTTGAGTGAACTGTGTACACTTTCTGGCTGAGGCGAGATGGCTCAGTGGCTAGAGCGCGAATTTACTGACCTGAAGGTCCGTGATTCGAACCCGACCTCTGCCTCTCGAATCCCCCTGTCTAGGCTTGGGCAACCTAGCAGTATCCCAGCCCTTGTGCTTCCTTCGGGTGGCATGGCAGCTAGGCACCGAGAGGGTGTTACAGCTGAACGATTTTTCAAGCTTTCTGGCTAATACTGAATATGAATGCACCACGCGTGATGCAACCTCCTGCCTCGCACAAACTC
The DNA here is from genome assembly GCA_004794785.1 of Opisthorchis felineus. Lineage (NCBI taxonomy): Eukaryota > Metazoa > Platyhelminthes > Trematoda > Opisthorchiida > Opisthorchiidae > Opisthorchis > Opisthorchis felineus. The sequence goes on along the minus strand of SJOL01013076.1, from coordinate 451,081 downwards.
TCTGTGAGCATTGTTTTAGTGAGCTGGATGGTGCAAGGTTATTCACAAAAGTGGACCCATCGCAGCAGCTCATCAAAGATTGAGGGAGAAATCAATAAAGCGTAGCAAAAGGAAACCATAAATTCCTAAACCCGATAGATTTATCGCGCTCCTGGCCAGCACGCCTCGAAACTAAAGGAGAGAAAAACACCGCGTGCCCGTCGAACAGAATCAAATTAGGATACCGACGAAAGCTCTCGCCGTGCCCACATCCAGTTCTCTAATCCACTAACGTTATTCGCTACAAACGGGTTTAACCTATTTCGACAAAAGAATCTAATCAAAAGGCGTATTTTTCAAACTACTTTGGGCATTTTCAAAATGAGTTCGAACCTTTCTGTACAACCGGAATTTTACCCCGGCACCATTCATCGAGATAATCGGAAATCATAAGCTAGAACTGTCCAAATTCCTACTAAAAATGCTTACGGGAACAAATGTCAAAGGCAGACGAAGATGTCAGACTCACCGGTCCATGGGAGGTATGTTGTCCACGTGCCCCACGGTTTCCTGACGGGTGCTATTGAAACAAAAAGACAAAAGAAAGGAACTTGAAGGCAGTTTAACTAAAAATACAACTTTGATAGGCGGGTGTGAAAAAACAACAACAACCAAAAGCCTGCCTTAACCAAAACCACTTTTTTCAATCATAGAGTGGATATATGATACAGTCGATACAGTATTTATGCTAGCGCAGTGTGTATGTCCTCTGTGAACCCTTAGACGTTGACGCAGTAACGTTCTCATTTGTGTTGGCGGATGACTAGCCTGTTGAAAATTCCCGTTTAGCGGCTACCTGAGATTCTTTGGATGCTTGCATGTGGTTGCGAGTCCGGCTCAGGATAATGTTTTGTCTTAAGAGAAACAATCCCAACTGCATGGAGTTGTCGGTGCCGGTTCTAAAATTCCAGCGTGCGAGGCAAGAATAGTCTTGTCTGAACGGGAGAATTGGCGAGAAATGCGGTTCACATTGTGTTTTAGGATTAATAAGGAATAAGATTTTTTCCCCAGTTTACTTAACTGTGATCAAACAAGACAATGCATGAAACCCAGGAACTTGGAAGAATAACCAAATTAGGTCATCGTAGATTCTCGGGATTTTTAGATTTTAGCGGTAGCCTGCTTACCAGAACATATGGTGGGCCAGTGCAAACCCCTTCAGAGAAATGTGCCGTTGCTAAGAGGCTATTTCCAAACTTTCAGAAATATGTACAAGAATCAGGTAGGGATACGCTAAATCCCTGATATGGGTGCATTCGGGCTACAGCTGAGTTTTCCTTATCCACACCGAACTAACCTATTGAATAACCTGTCAAACTTGTACGGGGAAGTCGAAAGCGCACATGCCAAAACAATGCACCTGGACATTTTGACCTAAAAAACATGTTTTACATGCAAGTCGTGTGTGGGTGTGGGCGTGAGCGCACGCACGCACGCACACGTGCAAGTAGTCGGGTTGCAATGCCCTGATTTCAGAGACTACATGAAGTTGTCAGTTTTCATCTCTAATAAAACATCATGCACAGCGTTCATACCAATGGAGTGAAAGGCAGTATAGAAGGACAACTGAAATGTGGTGCCGTGAGATAAATCAGTGTCAGGTTATGCACACATGAGAAAGTCGTTTAGCGGCAATAAAGCGAAGCAAGACATGGTAATTTGGTATTTTGGCAAAAAAACAGGCGCTATCCCTGAAAGAACGTCGATGGGCAAGCGGGTCTGTGCAGACGGTTTATCGTGACGAGGAACACCTTCCGAAATGGTGATCGTGGTACCCTATTGGTTCAAGACATCTTTTGCGCTACATCAAAAGCCTCATCAAGTGAGGTAGATCACAAGTGGATACATCTGTCGCCACGCAAGTTTACGACAGCAAAAGCCCATCGTTCGGAGGATATTGTACTATTCCAGAAGCAAGCTTGACACAAGTTTAAAAGATTAGAATACAGCGGTTTTGGAAAGACAAGTGTGTTGTACGGAAACTGATCCCTGAGCCACAGCCCTGAGATTGTTGCAGGCTGTGTGAATAGAAGTTAGCGGTCTGAATTATGTGCCTGGGTAGTCATAGTGGACCTGGACTCTAGTCATTTGTCACGTCGCAGTAGAATGAAGGACCAAGGCGGTCTCGGTCGTTATGAGATGTCAAACGAGTTTGCGGATGGAAATGCCTATAGGCTTCTGTGTAAGTTGGACAGCACTCAGGATGCATTCAAGTTCATTTAGAATATAGCGTTATTCTGACTGTAGGCGACTAATGTGAGATGCAGAATACAAGTAAGATGACCCGGGTAGGATCCGTCTGGATGGCTAAGTCACCGGACGATGGAAGCCACGAGATTTCTGTTTGGAAAACCCGATAATATTCAAGTACTCATTGCCCACTTTCTTTATCGGGATCATCCGGAAAATGCCGCGTTTACCGTCAAAATGTAATGCAATCGTAGCGCTCATCCATGTTGCCCACAAATGCAGTAAAACTACCAGTTTAGATTCCAGACAGTACTCGACCGTGGATTCTAACGAGAAATGGAAACTTGTTCCACAGAGAGGGTCATCTAATTCAGTTGGTTGCACGCTAGGATTGTCCATCAATCTGCGAGGAAAAATTTTATCTGGTAGATCAGGTAACTTAACTGAAAATTACAAAATCTCCTCACACTACGACCAATGTACAAGTGGCTCAGAGGAAGAATAATTTCGCAAGATAAGTGAAACTTTCCTCTGAGATTTTTAACTCAGGGAATTAGCCAATAAGTGATCGCATGATGTAGTTTTGACAACTCAGGGATGAGTGGCACTATGTCCTATTCAAGTAAGAGGCGGTCACACAGCTGTTCAGTTACTCCAGGTTAAACGAATAACTGTTCAAACTGCTAGCCGGAGGGTCGCTGTTTCGAAACTCCTCACTGGAGTTTCGTGAGACACGCGGTGCTGATGATTCCCAGTAAGGATGAAACAGCTGCACAGTGTTTTTTGGCCTCTCGGCCTCACCAACAAGATAAAATTTCGTTTGAAAATTACCGAACCTCTTCACACTAGGACCAAATCAGTTGTTTCCGAAACAAAGCAGGCATTTACAGCACTAACAATATCAAAGTGGACCGTCCGTTGGATTGTAATAGTCTACAAGAATTAATTAATTAATTAAATTTTCAGCTAACAATCACCAGTATAAACCAGATTTTCAGTAGGTGATATCGAAATTACCATGACGGGTTAAGTGTGTCGCTTAAGATGGTTGGAATATACCTTCTGTTACGTTCAGACAACAACGTAGTGCGATATCTCGAATATCGTGCCAAGTGAACCACGAGACGGTCTGGTGAAACAAAATCATAAACGAAAGATTCAGCTAGAGTCAGTTGAGTCTCCTATGAAGACTAAAGTCGTGTGCAAATGAGAGTATTTTTCGAAATTTGTCCAGTTTGGGTTCATGTAGGACATAAGGTTGACGGAAACTGGTGGACTGTGCCTACCTGATGAGCCCAACGAAAGGCGAAACCGGTTGTGGGCTGTCGAAGAATTTTCAGCAACCTCACGAGTAGTGTGTTACCTCTAGACAACTCCTGTGTTTGTTTTTATGTCTGATCCAATCACCACCGATCACCGCTCACCGTTTCAGTCTACTGCAACAACACTTGGCTTCCACGTTGCTCACAAGCCGCTTATTGTAAGATCGAGGGGTTTCGTCTGCTGAGGAGCTTAACGTGAATTTATCCGAGTAGTTCGACGCTTGATTGGAGGGTATAAACCATCCAGCGCTAGCAGCTTGCCCCAATTGGCTAGTGGTAAAACGATTTCCTGACAGACATTCCACATAAACTGCGTTGAAATATAAAAAAAAACGGCCAGGAGATCATGTATTCCTACTAACGAATAGATTGTTGAGCGGCTTGGTATATGTCAGACAGCGCAAGTTCTTCAAGGTGGAAGGATGGAAGAGCGAGCAAGATCGAAGCAAATAATGTTCGCCGTAATTTGAAGCCAAAACCGTAATCGAAGTCGGTCGCATTTTTACCGGAGAGAAGCTAACCCTTCAGCGGGGACCAATACTGCCCCTATACTTGGAGGTTTTTCCTCCGAGGGCTTGCCAAACAGGAGTATCTCGGCGAACAGCGGCTCAAACGCTCCACGCAGCTATCAGAGAAATGTTTTATAGTTTTGCCAGTTGGTGATCAGACTTCAATGAACTGCATTTGAGCGCTCAACGATAGACTGCAGATGATTTTGAGGAAGACTATGAACCTGTTGCCTTTCGAAGTGCCATCATGATGATGTCATTTCACGGCTACGCCGTCTTGTTTGGTTATTCTATGATAACGAAAATTATAAACAGGCGGGATTGGTCCTTGTTCGGGAAGAAGTTAGCGCTAACATCGTTCGTCTAATATGAAATCGCATACCGAAATATCATGGCTGTTGTATTCCAACTGTGGTGAATACGGTTCATCATCGTAGGAAAATTGGTGGTTTGTGAATGGAACTTGGCCCCCGTACGCTGATGACTTTCTGAATCAAGCCTATCAAGCCTATCTACTGATGCATTTACGGGTATCGTAAAGCAACCTGTTGTTGGCCAACTAGCCACGAGGTACTTACGAGGTGCTGTGTAGTTCCTTGGCGGTGGGCAGCCAACTTCGTCACTACCCCCATCAAAGCATCCATCCGCTTGATCACAGCGCATTTGACCGTAGATGCAAACTGCCGTGTCGTTTCCACACCAGAACCCCGACCCAGCTTCGCATCGTTGGATTTCTGCAACGAAGAGAAAGCGAGTGGTGACGACCAGTGGGGTAATATGCAGCTGGTAACGAGCATGTCGGTTCGCACATAGGTCCATTCAAAGTGCCTTCAGTTTGTAGTAGGGCATGCAAAAAAGGAACAATTACTGACACGGGTCGTAAAAATATGTTGGTTTTAATATGTTACTGATGAGTTCGGTCATTCGACCTGCCCAGATTCGACCTTTTTCATCACTGAACATAGTCTTTATCCACACTTAACTGCATAAAATATGACCTTCCATTCATCTCACTGATTTTTATGCATGTTGGTCACATTCCTTCGTCTCAACAGCGAAACATCTTGGGGCACAAATGAGTTCTGCAACCACAGAAGGTAATGAGGGTTGGCGCTGAGTCCTAAATTTGGCATAAACACAGTATTGTTCTGCTTTTAACAAGAACATAACTCATTGATTAGTGCTACCCATAATCATGAGCACTTTATTTCAGGCACGCCGAGTGTAGCTCATCGCAGTGGTATTACTAGCGCTGAGTCCCCAATCAGCAAGCAGCAGGATGTTTTATAAGTTCATCAGGCACCTTATAAAAATGGGTACGTTTTAAGCCGAAACAGACGGCTAACCGGTAACATGTCCTCAGCTAAACAGCTAGTTTTGCAGTCCTTGCACTGTGATGACAAAAAATAGCCAGGGTTTGTTACCGAATCAACTGTTCGCTCTTTTTTTCAAGCCCACAGATTTACGATACATGTTGTTTATGCATATGCTTGAATTGTTACATGATGTGCCCTATCTCTACCACACAATTTGTACGTTCATTTGGGTTTACTTCCACTTGTTCATATATTTGCTAGCATTATCATACACCAAGACAGAGGCACCGAGCACCCATCCTGTTTTAGCCCCTGTCAGTCAACAGGGGCATGAAATCGTCGGAGAACGTTCAGCCTTACCGACACTTTACCTTCAGAGAATCCCAAGTTGCGTCTCTGCTTAATGGGCGTGGACTGCAAACTACCGGTATTTCCTTACGTCGTATCCAGAGTGCATCTAACAATTCGGATCCTTGCAACCGCCCGGGATTAGCCAGCACCGTTCGTTCTTCTAAGCTAGTTGCATATACTGTAAGCATAGGCATTGTGTTGCATACGATAGAGTGTAAATGGGAAACTTGGAACGCTTCATATTCGCTTATTCTCTGGAAATATCGGAATGCTGGCTATTCTGTGGAACCTGAAATCCTAACCTGCCTTCTGTCGTCGCTTACAGGGTCGATTAAAAGGGATCACTGTGGATGGGTGGACGCTGTTGAAAATGTTGTACTGCATCAGCCGAAGTGACTTCAGTTAGTCTACAGGATGGATGGGAACTCACCCCAAAACAGTCATAAAAGGAATGTGACTATACCAATCGAAAGCTGCTACCGTAGATCGCCAAGTAAGGGAGTCAAACTGCACAGTCTATATTGCAATAATCTCCAACTGTCTTCCGACTTTATTTAACCTTAATCAGGCATCTGAAGCCTGTCACTTCCGTCTCTCATACGGATATAGCTGCCTTCCTTCAGGTACAGCAAAATAAATGCTCTACACTAGTTACACCGTTTTGCGATTTTACAAAATTTGACGTCCATCTAAACGCGAAAGACTGATTGCCAACATCAGCTTCACTCCGTTTGTAACTCGGTCCCGCGGGCTGAGTGCATCTTTTATGCGTTACCCAGCCACTGACAACGTTCCGTTATCTAGGACCAGAATTTAGAAAGAAGTTTTTGTCCGGAAGATTGCCAAACGTTTTTCTACTGGAAGCGTCATTTTGCTGTTCAGCTAATTACCCGATCTACGCTAATGTGCACGTTGCATAAATGTCAGTACTCGGGGGAGAAAATCCCTTTCTTGTCATCGTCATCGCTGAGAAATCAAGCAAAACAAAAAAATTTTCTCACCCAAAATGACAGACATTTATTGGTTTGTGACCTCATTTCAGGCGAAATTAAGAGAGCGGCATTTCAGAAATGCCTACCAGACATTCGTTTAAACCCTCGCAATAAATGGCAAGTTGTCAATTTCGAAAAAGGAAAAAGCCAAACAATCTAGCTGCGCAGTTTCACCACAGGGCAACCAGTGGGCCTGGAATAGTGGGATACCAAACAGACTTTTATGTTCTAATGTTGCAAGCCTCAGATCCTGTAAACCTGTAAAGCAAATTGAAAAAACCGACAGTGAATTGACAAGAGCACTCCAAACTCGGCTTTCGTTTCTAACGCAGGTATGTTACTCACAAAACTGAGCGCGAGCGGTGATAAAATTACACGAACCATTCAATTTGCATAAAGGCAAAGTATCTGCTAGTAAAATGCCCCATCCAGTAAAGTTCGGAAACAAAACACGGCGAGCGAGGCATAACATCATTTAAAATGAACCTAAATGTCTGTCAAAATGGCCACATCCTCAGAGCTAGACAGAGTTAGACGGGAGACCAATAAACTTACTATCGACCAGACCAAAATTCCCTTCGAAACGCATGTACGCCGACATTTGTACATCCAGTTCCGACGTGATCAGGTCAGTCGATCCGGTTTCCGTGTGCCACGAAAGGGAAATGATTCTATGTTTGGAGTCAAATATCTTCGGAAATGCTTCGTGACACGTAAGCTGAAGTTCCTGAAACGGCATAATAAAGACGACAATGGGGATAACATATTAGCCTGGAGAGGCTGACAAGGAGCATCAGGGTTCTTTACTGCATATAATGCAACAGAAATCCCTACGAGTGATATTCCACAGTGTAACTTATTGATTCAGGTGGGAACTTTTCAAACTGAGACCAGAGGTGTTTCTCCCGGATGTGCGCTACTTAAAGGCAGTTTGCACGCCAAAAGTGGACAAACAGCCCATATTCTTTCCGGCTACCGTCGGTACTGGAAACACAATTACGAGATAAGGTACTTTTTATCTGTCAGGGAGTATTTTGCAGCGATTCCAAGTTGTTTCGATGACAGGACAAGATTTCGCTACACGACAACCTGGTTATGAATCTACGACATCTGTTCCGATCTGTTAGTCTTTTTTAAGAAAACAACGGTACCATTATACTTGCCTGGTTAGAAAAATGTGATTCGCCGACGAAAGGAGAATGGGACTGCATTATCTATGGATAAGTCGACATTTGAAAAGGGACGATTGTTTAGGCGTAGCGACTAATCTAATGTAACCATATAACTTTATCTAACCTCACCTAATCTCCCTGGCCTGCGTTATTCTTTCGGTGCATACCTGCTGTGTTACAGAGGGCTGGTTTGCACTCATTGACGGAACTTTGAGCAGGGAACTTAGGGTTAGGTCACGTTGATTGCACGGCTATAAGGGACGCATTCGGGGAAGGTATGGACCACTTTGCCTGTAACAAATTCGGGATAGAGCTGACACCGATTCTTAGCGGACATTGGTCTGGAGTGTTTATTTAGACTTCCACTGCGATATTCGCTTTGTAGCTCTTACAAGGTTCCTGTCTAGGCATACGTTGGTAAACCAGTCAGTCAATAATCAATCAATTCAACTATAAAACGTGCACCAGAGGCATGCTGGCAAATAAAAAGAAAAATACAGTAGCTTTTCAGAACAAAAATGGAGAGTGCACTTTTAATAAAAAACGGTGCAGCTGTAACACCTTTTCGGTACCTAAAGACTACCACGTCAACCGAGGGAAGCACGAGATACTGCCAGGTTTCCCGAGCCAAGACAAGAGCAGTCCAGATGCAGAGGTTGGGATGGAACTACGGACTTTCTGGTCAGTAAGGCCGCGCCTTAATCAATTAAACATCTCAGCTTACGCTTCTGGACCATAGCCGTCAATGCCTGCTGCAGAGCGTTTTCACCACTTGACCGAGGTGAATCCAGTAAGGAACTCAGGAAACAAAGCTTCAGTCGACTAAGTGACTAGCTGGTGAAGAGCTCAATCGGTACAACTCAACGCCAAAAGGCAAAGTGGAGATTTTCGACCGCTGGATATCTAGAATATGTTGAAGGTCTTTGATACATGAATTGTGGAAGTGATTGCTCAAAGTTAAGCACCAGTTTGCCACAAGTGCTCCGTTCGGCGGATAGGATTTTTGCTATTCAAGATTAGACTCTAAGTGACAACAAGCTGTGTCTTGTGTGTTGTCTAGTATGCAGGTCGAGATGTCCTAAGTAGTATAAGCACTAGATCCCATTGCTTTTTCAAAGAAAATTATTGTCACACCTGGTTAGCTCCATAAGTAGAGAGGCTGTTTTGAAGTTTTGACCGGGATTTTTGTTTTGTTGTGCTGAGATCCAGAGGAGTGGCGCATAGTTACTGCATCTCGGTTGGAGCCATCCATCCTCGCATGCCTCACAATTCCTCGACCAAATTCATGAGTCACACCGTAATATTCAGTAACTTGGCTTAACTGATGTGTAAGGTTAACTTTTGGATTAAATGAAGTCGCACGATCATTGTAGACTAAGTTGTGAGAATGCGGATAAAGCGTATAGCCTTATTAGGTGTATCGTACTTCACTGCTGTTTACAACACTACAATCTAACCTCCACAATACAAACAAACCACAGGTTCTGTTCATTCGTTTTCACCTGTTTTGAGGTGAAGTTCTCTCCATACTACTTTAGTTTGATGATAATTTTATTCAGAGTGGCTACAAAAAACGTTGGATCACTATCTTCACTGGTAGTTCTGGTGTGAAGCTAAGGTGGCCACTAATAGCAATTTGGAAATCATCGATTGATCATATTCACTTCAACTGTTTATCAAAATATTTGGTTCCAAAAGTCTCCGTACTGAACTTCTTATTGGTGCTGAAGATTTTGCCAAACGGAGGTCAAAAGTGGCTTATAACGACTTTCGGCAAGATCCCCGGTCAACCGGCTAGATTCTGGCAATTAATCCGCTGCATATATTGGAATGGAAGCTTGCTTACTTAGTGCATAACAAGCTGGAGGATAAACCATCGCCATGAATGTCGCTTACCGTAGACGAGTTCACGTGATTCAGTATAAACTCAGCCGAAATTAAGAACGGCTGTTCAGTACCGTCCTTTCTGTGAACAGTAGGTAGAATGAGGACAGCCACTGATCCTGACTGGGTCACAAGACCACGCATGCTCTTATTAAATTTTCAACGCGATTTCTGCTTTCACAGTGGCAGGAACTGAAAATATTTTTCAAAAGAACCCCAGCCAATAGGACTTTGAATTGAACATATTTTGATGCCCTTCTTCCTCTACAATGTTCTTAACATAAATCAATATGAATGAATAGAATGCTACAGAGGAAAGCAAGTTCTCGTTTGATAGCCAGCAAATTTAGGCTGCAGTCTTCGGCTTATACTTCAACATCACATGACCCAAAATCCCACGGCAAAATACGTTGACCTTCGATCACTTACTCACCTAGCCTTGATTTGCTTCCATACCTTAAAAAATGCTCAAATCGATTTTAAGTCAATTCTGACCTCAGCCATTAGCCATTTAAAAACGCTTTAGCATGGTAGTTTCATACAAAATCAGCCACACCGAAAGGTTATCTAACATGCAGTATAGATTATCCAACTTTGGCCTAAAGATTGGTGGGTGCTACGCTTCAGATGAGTGGACCTTGTATCCTTCATGGCTTCCAGTTGGTTGGCCCAAATCACATCCAGTGACATACCCATAACTATAGTTTACCCCCAGAATGTGTGTGGGATAGGCTTTGGACCAAATGGGGTAATTTTCACTTCCATTCTCCCCTCATTATCATTATCGACTTCAGCATATGATTCTGCCCGCCTTTACTCTGCAAAAACACACAATGAAGAAAAATAGTATTAAGCGATAAGTAAGCAGTTGTTCAGGGTGCCAGTGAAAGTGGTCGTAAGGACCAAAGCTTGAAAACGGGGCCTTACAGATTAGGTGAACTAGCCAACTTGGTCGACCGGGTCGCCGTTGCCTCGGTGGTTGACCAGATGGCTGTTGATTTGTTTACCGATCTTGGCAACTGACTTGCAAACGTTTGGTCACCGTTTGAGGAGATATCATCATTCTGCAATTGGGTGGGTAGGTCCTCTCTTTGTGCATGTACACTGTAGTTTGTAAACAGTATCTTCAAGTTCTAATCTGATTGGTTGTTCTCAAATCAACTCACTCGGGTTATGATTGACCCATTTGCCGTTTTTGTTGCGTCTTGGTCCGCTGTTTTTGCGCTCGATTGGTCTTTTTCCTATTGGTCCGTTTAATTCCTATGTTGCATTGTGTTCTTCAGTGTGCCGCCAATATCTCCAGCAATTCGGAAGGTATATGCAGCCATCGCTGACAATGTTGCTCTGCAGATATCTATCAATCTCGATAAGCGGTACAATCAAGTCCTTCACGGTCTTAGGCCATTTCATTAGCTGGTCATCCCAAATTTGTTCTTATACTCTGCGAGGCTTCGCAATAATGCGGGAATCAGTCTGCCGAAATTCAGGGGAAGCTTGAAAAATGTTTACAGTAAATCGGTTGTTAGCCGTGCACCACCCTAGCGCGTTTGTGTGCTACGCAACTGGGCACGTTGTCGATCGGTTTAATGGAGGTTATCGGGCATGAGGAGTTGTGATCAGTGCTATGTCTCAAATTTTCAAAAGTGTTCGCAATTCGAAGTAAACGACTGCTACAAAAAGGCTTGAAGTGGCCTCAGGGAAGATTGTCTACGACGCAGCACTGCGCCTCTCAAATGGGGTACATAGCTTTCAGAGTTGTGAATTTTTATCGGGAAGTACTCGGTAAAGAAGAGCTCCTGAGAGTTTTTCGGCACCTCGGTGCTCCAATTAAGCAAACAACAGTCAGTATTGGGACGGTTGATCGACCGGCTTGATTATTAAGTCGGTTGGTAAGCATATTACTCATGTTTTGCTAAGGAAAATGTAGAGTTTGCTTTCCTACCCTTGTCCTCAAGCGGGTTGACCACACGAAATACAGGAAGCCCTGTATTCGAGGTTTGCCGGTATAAAGCTGGTCAGCAGCGCATATCCCTGGCTGTGCCCGGGTTCGAACCTCGGTCATCGTGTAACCATCACTTCAGAACTCGCTGGACATGGCTGAACTGCCACACATAAACAGGCGAACTTATCAATACTTCACCTTACCAGGTTACTGGTAGCCGCATCAGGCTGAGGGCTGATACTATAGGGTTGATATTGTGTTATTTTGAATACGGCAAGATGGACCGCTTGCAGACTCACAAAGCTTGTTTGTTTGGCGCTTAACTGGCCCTGCTCATCTTTTTATTTCTCTTACCGTCGAAAAAGCTGTTCTTACGACGATGAATGCATGACTGAATACACCATATTTCCAATCCAGTTCGAATGCCTCGCTAGGTTATGCACCTGTTTATAAATGCCTGAAACCTGGTCACTAGAGAGACTAACAAATGACCCAGGTGGTTGCGGTGTTCTCTCAGGGGGTAAAATGCGGAATCTCACCAAAAGCCTGTTTGCGCGAACCAAGTGCAGTCATACGATTTGCTCGGATCAGATCAAACACACTTGACTACATTTTCTCTTCCGGGCTTACGGTCCACATATCTCGCACATACCAATCTATCCATAAATACGCCCCATTTTATTTAAATTTCCTGACTGATCATTGACTGATCATATGCAGCTTGGCACTCTGGCGACTGTTAGAGCTGAAAAAACATATCACAAACTGAGTCTAGTTGTTTTCAGACTCATTTTCCCTCGACTCATACAATGATTTAAATTCGGCTCACATCGCTTCAAAAACGGTGAACAATCACGTCTAGAATAGCGCTTCTTACGATAATTCTGTCATCATATGCTTTTTTCAAAGGACATAATGAGTGACATAATGAGAACGCGGAGACTGATAATCAATAGCCGGGCCAGCGACTGGTTGGCCATAGTTTTTTGAAAAGCTAACTAACGTGGACGAGGAAAAACAGGATCTTCTCAACTTGAGGGTCTAGACTCACAGACGACGACTCCAGTTGAGCGGGTCGAATGAAAGATATGGATATTGGGACAGTAGACCAAATAAGGTTTCTTCGAAGATGTTTCTCTCAGCGTCCAAGACTCTGGTTCTTTTTGTATATTGGACTTGACGACCCCACTAACAACCGGCTTTCCTGATCCTATGTTGTGTACAAATAAGACAGTTTTTGGAACTTCCATTCTGCCCCAATCATGCGTACTATCCTTGAGCTAACCTCTGAAAAACCCTACTTCTGAATTATGCTCAGCGTCCGAAAGGATACGACATCACGGATCGAGCACCAACAGTGGATATTTTAAAACTCATTGCTTATTTGTTGTGCCCTAAGAAGCAGAAAATGTCCTGTTTTCCGCCGTTTGAATGGTGGCGCTTGTTTTCTGTCCGTCAAGCTCAAAGTCCACTAAAATTGCTACTTCTGAAGCTTCACCTTGGCTGGTCTTGTATGATTGTTAAACTTGTGGGTCGGTATTTAAACGAACAGTCTGCTTTTAAGGTCACTTTGGGAAACATACCCCAAATTTACGCCTAAAGACAGCATGATCTCAATTGACGTGAGTGCTCCAGAAAGATCTGAATTCAGGAAGGGAGCCTGATCGTTGTCTAGCTATTATTCGTCGGTCAGTCTGGTTCCACGGTCGCTTATTACTAAAGGGACGCCAAGTAGTGCAAAGGCACCAACTGCATCTGAACCAAGTACTACCGAAGAACAAGTGGTGATCAGTACAAGGGCGAGATGGCTTAGTGGTTAGGGCGCGAGTTTACTGACTGAAAGGTCCATGGTTCGAACCCGACCTCCACATCTCGACTTTTCCTGTCTAGGCTTTGGCAATTTGGCAGTATCCCAGCCCACGTGCCTCCTTCGGGTGGAGAAATAGGAAGGATATTTGGCAGGTGTACTACTGACATACCTATTGTTGAGACCCAAGAAAACTGATCGATAAGTGAGGGGGGAAAATACTAAAAACAAGACGGGACTTGTAACCAGTAGCCCGTTTTTTCCTTGACCCACCTGATGACAGCACGCGATGGCTGGTGTGGCGTGATATTACTGTTATTCATATGGTATAGTGCTGTATGTGGGCTTAGTGTCAGGGCGCCAAAACCTGAACACGAAGACAATTAGGGCCCTCAGCCCAAGTCGTTGCCTCCAAATCCTGACCACAAGCATACATGATACTGCATAGTGGTGCGAATGGTAAAGAATACATTACCACACATGTTTCAACCTTCAGATTGTAAGATCAGGAGGCTATGTTAGTCTGACCCCTATCCATTAAATAACCTCGTATAAGACTCTGCGAATCTCAAAAGGACAACCTGCAAAACAGCCCAGTGGGCAAGGGAGGGCCACAAACTTGCACACCGCATTAAGGTCCAGTGTATTTGTGTGGTCGCTTGATACTGATTGCATTAGTGTTTCGTCCACACAGTAGGACACTATTCGTGTAAAATCCTGTAAACCACTTTAGTCCCCTCTCCAAACTTTATCGTGAATGGCTACTAATTAGAAGTTTTCTTTGCATAAAACTTACTTTTCCTGTAACTTAATTCAGTGATCTGACTAAACATGGTGCTTCTGCCAGTGTCTCATATTCCCGTGACGGCATAAGCTACAGCACACGCAGTGGATTAAAACAGATTTGCTGCTTGTTCTTTATTTCAGGTCTGGCTAAACAAGAACGAACTCACCTCCGGTTGGAGCAGTTGTTGCGTCGTTTCCTCCGGAATGAATCCAACCGTGAGTACATCTCCACAAGATGCAAAACGGATGTCTACCCGGAGTCGATGGTACCAGTAGGATGTATGGCCTTGCGGGTAGGAATAATGTAGCAGTCGACCGTTTGGATGGATACGGACCTAATGAAGCAGTTGAAATGATCAAACTTCGATCAGGTGACTGTCTGATGCAGCAGTAACAGAGTTGATTTAAGTGGCGATGTTTACTTCTTGTCTCAAAATCTCATTATGTTTGTGGACCTGAACCCAAAGCGGACCGAAATGAACACGCAAAAAAAAAACAGTCAATGGAGGTTGTTGGTGGTGTGAGCAGATTTGAAAATTTTGATAGAGATTCTGACACGCAAGTGAAGCCAACCTATGCTGAAAAGCTGAGAACCACTGTACGGCTATTTCATCCTTATTGGGGATCATCAACATTGCGCATCTCACAAAACTCCCAATAAAGATGAAACAGCTATACAGTGCTTCTCGTTTTTTCAGCACAGCTTGGCTACACTTACAGGACGAACTTTCCCTTTAAGTTCTCAAATTGCACCACACTACGAACAATCTGAAGGTAGCTCAGAGGAACACTAAAATTCACTCATTGAGTGAAAGTTTCATTTGGAAGTCATAGCTCTTGGAGCCAGTCAACACTGTGACTACGAGGTGGCTCAAGGATGAGTGACACTTTATGACGTCCGGGTAAGAGTTTATTACACTGTATTCATTTAGATCTTCCGTCCAGTAAAAGGACACAAATTTCTTAGATCAGAATCTGCTTCTATCTTAGAATCAGATCAGTTGATTCTCCTGGAATGCGTAGCAATGTTTTATAATATCAAAAACTGTGGTAACAATACATATCCGCCTTGAAAGGACTAGCTCCCCAGCACTCAGGCTATTTTTGTCAGCCGAAGGCTAATACAATGCACTGAATTAGTGACACGGTTTTTCCCCGTTTTCATGTGGAAAATCCAACAGCGCAGGTGAGGTGTTTTTGGTAACGAATGCATCTGCCGTATGCCCGTGAGGATTCGACATTTCCTCAGTTGAACTCACTAACTTCATATTATGAAGTACTTTATTTCAAAACTCGCTTTGGTCAGTCTAAACACCCATGGAGGGGGGGAGACAAAGGTCAAACGATTCCAGAAGTCCTGAAAGTCCCGCAGATATAAAATTAAGTCTCTCCAGCTGGTATTTAGGCTTTGCAAGGAGCAAATAAACTAACATTAAGTTCAAAAGTTGGTGAATACTGCTCAACAGTTCACCACAGGGCTAGTTCTTCTGGCGATTTTTTATTTAGGGGTGGTCTGCCACCACAAAATCAGTAGTGAGCTGTCGAAGTATTCAACGACCTTATAAGTAGTTGGATTAATAAAGATATTTCCATGTCTTGAATATCAGTCGAAAAAAAGCTTGCGGTGACATTTTTGGAGAAAAGCAGTCAGCTGACTGTCACTTGTGTCTCCAGTTATCACTATGTTAATCTGCAAATGAGCGTGTATAGTTATTCGAGATTTGATCCCCTAAGTGAACTCAGTTTACGTCGAAGAGTGAGAAGCACTGTACGGCTGTTTGTATACAATACTTTTTGGCCTTTCATCATCTACTGACTTCACTTAGAGTAAGAAATTCAGAGTGAGAACTTTAATGCATCCTTACTACCAAAAAATTATAGGTAATCTACTCAGGACCAAAAAATGTCACAAGTTAGATGGGCTTTCCTGCGGGAAGTTGTCATTCAAACAACCAATCAACAACAGGTCACAAGGATAGCATGTGCCAATCTAATTCAGGTGCAGCCTGACTGTACTGCTGATCAAACAACCGCGGTTCAACGTCGGTACACAATTTCATCCAGAATACTGTGGGTCCAATTGCTCCGGAGGTTTATGAGACTCACAGTGGTGATTGACTCACAAAAGGTTAAAAAGTCCTCCCCCAATTCTGGGGTTTCAAGTATAGGTTGACTTCATTTTCAGGATAAAACCCACAAATGAAATAAGTACGTACCAGCTGTTTAACTTTGCTCGAACAAACGTAGACCCTCACAGCTAACCCAAAGTAGTTATTTAGTAAAGTCCTGGTTATTCAGTGTACCTTGTGATATGGGAGGTTGTTTTGCCCATCATACGGTATATTTAGCTTAAAGAATTACCTAACCCGCAACAGAAACGTCAAATTTAGGCATACAGCTTCACAAATGTGAAACAAAGGTTATAGCTAGTGAAATCATCGAAGGTGTGGTAACCATTGTGGGAAGAGTTTGACGCCAGTTAATTTCTAAGTAGTCGCCGCTACAAGAACTCACTTCATAAACAGCTAGTAAGGTTTATGATTTTCAGTCAGTCGGTGTCCCCAATCATAAAGCTATGGAGCACCTATAATACCATTAGTCAGTCTTGAGATGATGCAGATGGATTGGGAAAGAAAGAAAATACCGTCTTCGCCAATATGATTTTCGTAGAAAGGAAATAAATACAACAAGAAAGCACAAAAATTCACTGTCTCGCACTTCACATAGAGCCAACCACAAATTACACTGGTGTGGATTCGGTTGCAATTTTCCACTAACTACGTAACTCGATCGGCAAAACGTTCCGGTAGCATTTGGTCGATGAGGTATTGATTAGCATTAAAGTGCAGCGGCCTTGAAGTACAAGAGTAGGGGAGACCAAGCTCAAAGTCACGTGGTCACCGACCAATCAGGACACAGGATAACAGGCCAACTGTTGGAACCGCCCGACCGAATAACCAATCGTGGTAGAAGGTTATCCCCGGCTAGCAGTAAACACCACTCAACGCACAACGATCTATCGATACGCTTTACTACGTCCCCTAACAACGCACCTGACGATGCCATCTCGATTGGCGATGAAACGTTTGCAATCAGATTGCCCAGCTCAGCGAACAAAGCAACGACCATCTAAGCTACCTGAGCTACCAATATTCTCCTCAGTAGCAAACTAAGCTTTGAGAAAAGCTATTATATTCTGTTTAATTGGGATTCCAGACCTAAGGTAGGTTCTTACTGTTCAAGACAGCTTAGGTTGGATGTTTTCTATCAGGGTAAAAGGGAATTCAACTGAAGTCTAACTGTTTGAATAGCGCATGCTATTTTCTTCAGGAATATGGAGGCTCTTGGGGCCCATGCAGACGATGGCGGTAAACTGGTGTTTTGCCCTTTATATGCTGCGTCTGGATGCAAAACAGGAACAGAATATATTAGACAACCTGTAAACAAATGAAGACATTGATTCATTGGCGGATTTGATGACAGACACTTTCAGCAATATCCATAGTTCAAACAGTTTGGATCACATTTGACATACATTTTTGCGTGTTACATGAGTTGTCCAAGTGTCCGTCAGCCCTGTAAATAGTATCGCAGTAGGAAATCAGCCATCCAGGTCACAAAACATTTCTGACCGAAGAAACTTCGTGCTAGCCTAGGTTGTAGTGCCGTCCATTCTACATAGTCCAGTCTACTGAGATGGTCACGCAATGCCCTTTAGCCTTTCGGAGTTGATAAACCGGACAGGGATTTGGCGGAAGGTTACGCAGTCCCATTGTTTATGTGTGCGACATGTGTTAGTGTACTCGGCGGTTTGGATGGCATCACTGTTAAGCCGATAAGCTCGGTTAATTTTTCAACTTTTGGCTTTTAAGTGGTAGAGCGGGATTGTTTTTGGTTTCAACGGTCTGCACCAACAAAACTGCCACATGTGAAATGTAAGCTGACGCACACGGTTCATCATCATCGACACCATCACAACATCGGTATTCAACACTGATTTTTCGCTGCCGTACAAACGTAGTCTATTTGAAAGCCATGTCGTGACTGTGCGCAATTTTGAGTGCAGGACCAGATATTCGGGGAAAGCAGCCGAAAAGTACTGTACAGCTGTTTCATCCTTATTGGGAACTACCGGCAGTGTGCATCTCAAGAAGCTAAGAGAGTTTCGAATCCGCGACCTTCCAGTTAGTGGTTGAGTTAAGTCAACAGCGTCTGATTATCACTTTGATTAGCCCTCACTTAGACAAGACGCAGATAATCAAGCATGCCATCATTATCATCCTCATCATCATCATCATCATCATCCTCATCGTCACCATCAGTTTCAACGCTGATGTTTTGTTACAATACAACCATAGTTTATTGGGTTCATAACTGGAAACTCAAGGAGCACAGCATGTTACTACACATCTCAATCTATGCAGTTAAAAACCGTAGAAAAAACAACTCTAGTCCGCCGAGCTTGTCTTTTTTAGACATCTGT
Organism: Opisthorchis felineus; assembly: GCA_004794785.1. NCBI lineage: Eukaryota > Metazoa > Platyhelminthes > Trematoda > Opisthorchiida > Opisthorchiidae > Opisthorchis > Opisthorchis felineus. The sequence goes on along the minus strand of SJOL01013076.1, from coordinate 432,288 downwards.
ATTCAGGCTGAAAATTGAACCAAACGGTTTTTGTTTGTCTTTGAAACTACACTATCTTATTTGTATACTGTTTAGAAACTTCTAAACTCTCGTTCCTTCTACGTCGCCTTTTAAACCATGTTTCCATAGTGCATTTTACCCTTCTCATATATAGCATTTCCTATACGTCAACTTCAACCTGTTTTGAGCCAAGAAAGCAAACATTTGGTAGAACGTAATGTGCTTTAGCCGGGAAAAATTTAACGCACACAAGTGAACGTCCGTCTATCTGACGAAGATGTGTGCATATCGGAACGGCTGTGAATGTAGAAATATCAGTTCAGAGGGAGAAATAAGAATGTTCAGTGAGTAAGTATTAGGAGAGGGGCTTGTAAAACTGAACCACAGTAGGCAAAGGATTTATTGATTATAAGTGACTCTCAAAAGTAACTAACAGTGAGGAAGCAAACGTCATTTCCGATCTACATTGTACCGTTGGCGCTTTCGGAAATTACCTGCATGTGATAGTTAGGGATAGAACATCAGTCCTCTAGACTGCATCAGATACGAAATTAACGACAGTTCTGGCAGCAGTACCGATAAACAGCACGCGTCCCACAAAACCACCCATTGTGAACCGCAGCTGAACATGGGCGCGTACGAACACGGTCACCGGATGTAAGTAAATTGGAATAAACATTCAGTAATTTGGCATTCAGAGACCTGAAGTAAATTTGCAAATTCTGTGCTTCAGTCAGATACACACTTATGTTTGGCGCGGATCCCTGCTTTCCGCTACAGATGAGCCTGTGATTCCCATGTAAACCCGGCAGTTTCTTAGAGACCTGTTCGAAGCCAGCAGCCGGTCAAAGCATGGTGGAATTATAATTAGCAATAGAACTGTACAAAACAGTGAGGTAGTTGTTTTATCCGTCACTTCATTTACGTCCTCCTCTGCAAAACCTTATGCACCCATCAAGCGGGAGCTGAACAAAGAACCGTGTCAAGTGTTATAGAAAAAACTACCGCAAGAGAAGCAACATTTACACACATACATATCGAAGGATAGTTATTTATAGTCATACATGCGCATACAGTCACACACATGCATATATTTATCCTTCCACCCTAAGATAACACCAAGCAGGAAGACAATTTGTTTACTCTAGAAAAAAAGTCGTCGAGTAGAAAACTTGACAAAGAGATTTAGAAGTACGCACTGATCCAGTGTCTAACCAGATGAGATAACTAAAATAAGCCTACCCAGCCAAAACGGCTCAGTTGTTAGAAAGCGAATTTACTGACCTGAAGGTCCGTGGTTTGAACCCGACCTCTGCCTATCGACTTCCCCCGTTTAGGCTTGGACAACCTGGCAATATCCTAGCCCTTGTGCCTCCTTCGGGTGGCATGGCAGTTAGGCACCGAAAAAGTACTACAGATGAATGATTTTTGGATTTTGGAGTTTTTATTGAAAATTTTCTCCTATGAATAAAGCCAGTCTATGATGAAAAGCCGAGGAGCACCGTGCAGTTGCTTTATCCTTATTGGGATTCTTCAACAGTGCAAATTTAACGAAACTCTAGTTAGGAGTTTGCAACCTTCAACCCCCTGGCTACTAGTTTAGGCACTTAACCCTTCGCCGCAGGCTGCTTGTCAGCAATGAAGTGAACTTGCATTGAGATAGGGTATAAATCCATTTACTCTTCAATCACGCGATCCAAATCACGTGGTCAGGGGTTTGGTAGCTCCTCGAGTGACGACCTCTCAGATGGAACTTTCACTCGTCATCCCTCTGAGCTACTTATAGACTCTTGCTAGTGTAGGGAGATTTGAGAATTTCCAATAGGGATTTCATTCTGTAGGTGAAGCTAGTCTATCCTAAAAAACAAGAAGCACATCACAGTGCTGATCAGACGCTTATGACGGAACCGTCATGTGTTCAAACTACTAGGCGGGAGGTCACGGGTCCAAAGGTCCCTGGAATTTCGTGACGGACACACTACTGATGTTCCCAAATAAGGTCAAAACAGCCCTAAGATTCTTATCGGTTTTTCAGCATAGACCGAGAGCATCCCGCCTCCCTAAATCCAACCGAACCCGTTACCACTGGTGGTACACCCGCCACAAAACTCTGTTGTCGCCGCAACATAGTGATGATCGATGTCCATCATCGTCGCTGGATTTGGAAAATACATGTACAAAATCACGGTGCTCACCTGTGGATGTGAGCACTGAGCAGATGGAAGACAAACTGTTGCAAATTGGTCTGCAAAATCTGCCACAGTAGCGGTTACACCGCAGGCTGGGTGACGCTTCATTGGTTTTTGAGTTCTTAGCACTGTTTTATGCATGCTTCATTCATTCCCCCCCGTCACGCATACAACAGACCATGGGTCTGTGATGTTTTGTACTTTTCTTTTGCTTTCATTATAACGTTACGTACTTCATCAATTCCATAAACATTTTTTGTTTGAATACGCAGAACCACAAAATCGCGCATTTGTACAATTTACATACAATACAGGCGTGGTCACATGCTCCGACTTTCTCTTCTCATTTCGCTCGCGCTTACAGCGGTCATTTGCGAGCTTCATGTGCTGACTCTGGTATCAAAACATTTCAGACTGTCTTCGGAGTTTACTGAGAGTGTGTGAGAGTTTCCCGGAAAGAAGACCCCTGGACATCCGCGATCGGATTATTATTTATTCACTGACCTGGGCCAACGACGAACTATTTTAAAGAGAACAATTCTTAGTGAGTCTGTTCCATTCGACCCCTCTATTATTGTGTACTCAATTCAGAGTAATTATATTTACTTCTTTGCCACACACTCCTTCTAACTTAGCTTTTTGGGTACCCAGACCACTACAGGTCCGACAAACACAATCCAAAAATTTGGAGGAACAATTGAGTGATGAACTCCTTGAGACCAGACAACGCTCTTGCAGCTTGTCCCGGAACTCGGGTAGAGGTTACTGCCGGACGAAAAACAATGATCTAACAATGAAGCGGGAAACAAGGAGTGAAATCGATAGCACCGATACAGTGTGAAGATCGGAATTCAACCTCACCATCAAAGGAACCAGTCTCCGTGCACACAACAAAACGAACCAGAATGCCCTAGCATAGCTGATAGCTGATTTCTAGCTCTAGCCCACCGGTAATTGCCCATGAAGGCCACCCTACACAGCACTTTCCAAGGACGCTTGAAGCAACTACCGAATTCCAGGAAGTTTTGGAGGTACGGGAAAATTTGTTCCTTGACTAATATTATAGCTGGAAAGCCACTGGTGGGAGTTACTTTCCATTGGTTAGCTCATCCGTAAATTTACTGTTTAATTAATGTGCTTGGGGTGGTGGGCTTCCCAACGTACTGTGCACAAAGTCAAGTTAAAACTCAAATACTTTTTATATGATTCAAGCGGCTTGAAGTGCAGGGAGTGTTAAAAGTACGTCTTCTTGAACGATCTCAGTAGCATGACAACAATAAAGTCTGCAATGAACGAAACATTTTTTTCAAAGGTAAATACCAAATTTACCCAAAGCCAGCGGCTTGACGTAAGTCACCTCAGTTATTGCTAGAATGAGTGACCTTATTTGTACATATTGGCAGCAACGGAACACTACTACACAACACTACACTACTCAGGTTGATTTGAACAAACTCGGGTACCATCATCCACAACTTCAATGCACTAAGCATGTAGACAATGGCCTACTCTGCGAGCTGGTCCCTTCTGGGTGGAACTTGGATACTGAACCAGATTTTATAGGCAAGACAAAGTGTTTTTGACAGTTGGTATTTACAAAGGATGGACAGGTAAGATTTTATGGCCTTTAGTGCAGCCTCTATACCACACGACGTGGCACACGGCTTAATAACGCACATTACCGTCGTGTCAAAAATTTAGCAAAATTTTGTAGGCAGCACAGCTTTAGGAAGCCTAAATACCAGGTCTGTTTTCTACCAGAAGAAATGCGCACAGCCGGGAAACAGCACGGACACTGGGACCACGCATAAGTTGGGACCCGAAAGACAGTCTCCGACGCAGCGAAGTCTTACATTCCTTTACCATACAGTTTCTGTTCCTCTGCGACAAATGTGGTCTTGGTGAGGGAGTTTTTGTTATACCGCAGGTTTTATAAACGGCTGTCACAAAACTTTTGCCCTAGCAACAGCGTCCCATGGTTTTATTTTCAGACGTTGGGGTAGATATATGGCATTTTATTGTCTGGCTGTTCATCCGAAACGTCCCCTTCAACTAAGATGGACTGTGTAGCTTTCTTTAAGTGGACTTCGTTCACTAGAGAAAGCTGCTGTAAATACGTGGTTAGATGACATCAAAAACCGCTCTGTAGGTCAGCAGTTGTTGACTTGCCTGACTTCTGCGCACCGTAGTTACATCACAAGTGACACGCAAGAAGCCGAATTTAGTGTTACGTGAAACTGGATGGTGCTGATGTGAACCGGAGAGGAGGAGATTGGCGGGCAAACAACTAAAACCGTCTTGGCAATCAGAGACCAGCCTAAGTATGACAGTATAGCATTGTGAACAAGCTGTAGTATTTTTGTGCTATGGGGCTGCTCTCAACTGCCAATTCCTCCAGGTTTCTATGGGATAAAGTACAACAAAAATGTTCACTGGGGGAGGCTTGTTACTGCGCCATTAAGGTGTGAATAGATCGCCGAGTCGCAAACTAACCGCCGGGCAATTACTACAAATAGCCGTGGAACTCTTTTGATTCATGGTTGCCATGCTATTCCGAAGAGGCATGGGGTTTGAGTTATTGTCAGATTCCCCAGGCCTAGACATGAGCACTCAAAAAGCCATGGTTGAGTTAAACCGATGAACAGCCTGTACCGTCAGAAGATTACTGGCGCTGTTATCTCGTAGACTGATGACAGATTTGGGCAGGTTTTTGCGGAAAACTGGCACACCTATTTGGTTGAAGCTGGCTGGAGTTGAAAGAAATTTACCTAAGTAATTATTTGAACTCCTGCGGTTTTGAACCGGTGAGTTGATAGCCTGATAATCCAGAAATGTGCATCCTGAAATTTAATAAATCAAGGTATTTGTGGTCGAACTCGACACTGTGCGACGGTTCCAATGGAGAATTTGCTTTCGACCACCGAGGTTCGTTGTGATTACAACGGTTCTTGAAGCTTATAAGGATAAAAGCTTGCCGCGCCACCCTGACAAGTGTCAGGTTCTCTCAAGATCTGAAACCATTGTAACAGTTTTGAGAACTTACATAAAAGCTGCCTAAACAGCGGGCATTTAGTTGCCCCCTATGTTTAACTCCATTTATTTTTTTACGGTAAATAAGTTGCTTCCTGACATGGAGACTGACTATTTGTCTTATCTGGTCTGTCTAGCTTAGTTGTTTGTGCTTCAGGACACATTCAATCCCAAAGGTTCCTATTGGCGTTCCGGAGAATGCCCTGTGGCGTAGTCAGTCAGCATACAAATAGAGACCTAGTCTTTTTCTAACCCTTTATTTATTCTTCATATAGTGGAGGTGGTTCAAGTTGCCATTCCGGAATGTCCCAAATACCGCTTTTCATGTTTTCTGATCACGGCTGATTCGAGCGTTGAGAAGTGGGCAACCAGATTTCCAAGCGGATGTTATGGCAACAGATAATGACTCATAACGTTTTTCGTGCCCAGATTCTGGTTGAGACAGTGTGGGAATGCTCACTGAAAAGGTTGAAGAAATCCCTCACGATAACCAAAACGCGATTGTTGTTGGCTTCCCATCAGTTCAGTTAGGATTAACCAGAAGTATTGCATCTTCAAATCCGATTCCACGTTACCTTCAATTATCCGGTTAAGTCACAGACCAGTGGAATGTCTAACTGTCATTCTGTAATCTTTAGTTGACAGACCGAACGAGCTTCGATGAAGCAGCTATGCCGGCGGGATAGCATATAAGCTATTTGGTCTCGTGGCTGTTAGGATCTCGGGTCTTTCGCTTCTATCAATGCTGCGAGGGATTCCGAACTTCCAGTACTGCTATTCCGGCACCGCTAGGTCGTAGTACTCCGGTAGACGGTCATTAAGCAGGTAATCAACCACGCCGGTCATAAATCACCTTCCAGATGTCAACCATTTAAATTAAAAGGCAGAAAATTGCCTTGATACGCGTGAACAGGCTTTCCTTTACTTCATATTGTTTTTGTCAGAAAGCTGTGGCTGGAAATAGTAGACAGGCGGGATACTTGAATGCATTTCACCAATACGGTTGGCCAATTATTGGTGGATTATTTGATCCTTTCATCTTTCGTCCCTCCAAACGACTTGGCGCACCCGAAAGAAGAACAGTGTTTCTTAAACAATCAAAAAGTGCTGCCTAGTTGGCCCGAACGCTTCAAATTAACAGATGTAGAAAGTTATTGCGTAGTTTCCTTTAAAGAGAGATCATTCTGAACGTAGTCAATTTTTATGTTATAATAGGCTAATTTTACGCAGCGTTTTGCCGAAAGTCTGTGGTTAGGGTTGTTTCTGTGTACGCTTTCCGTCCTATCGCGAACTGAATGGCCTCGGTTGTACTCAGTTTCACTGCAGCCGCAATAGGTACGCGTGTATACTTCGGCCTTGGATTGACTTTTGCTTGTCTTAGCTTGAAAATCCTTGCAATATCTAAATCGCTAGGATCCCCCGGGTGTCATAGCAGTTAGGCACCAAAAGTGGTAAAGCTAGAATATTTACTTTTCCAGGGGAACCGGCATCGGGAGCTCACATGCGTTACAGGGCTTTCTTAGCGTTATGCTTTTATAATGTATCCTAAATACCAAATATTCAGGACTGCACAGACTGAAAATCGATCTGATATTTGTATCATGTACCTTTGAGCGCAGGGCTCACATATCTAAACAAACGTTGGAAACATTCTTACTCAAAAGTCGCTTTCTCTGACAGCATGTTTGGCCTTGGGGTTGCCTGCCTTTTAAAGAAACCCATAGATATCTGTCAGGAAATGAGCGGACAAAAATGTAGTTGACTTACTCCTCAGAACTCCAAAAGAAGCGTGTAGTTATAAATGGTTAACTTCCATATCAAACTGACTGAAATGTGGACTTCTTGCCTTTAGAAGTACTGTATACTGGAGGAAGGCTTCCGAAAATTTGTTAACTAGGGGTTTCCTAGGAATTGTAGCCACTGGAAAAAATAAATCGTTCAACTGTAGCATTCTTTCGGTGCCTAGCAGCCATGCCACCCGAAGGAAGCACGAGAGATTGGATACTGCAATGCTGCCCAAACTTAGATAGGAGAAGTCAGGATGCAGCGATCGGATTCGAACCATGGACCTTTCGGTCAGTAAATCTGCGCGCTAACCTCTGAGCAATCTCTCCCCTGTACCCTCCAGGAGATTGTGTACTGAGCGGTATTAAAATACGTTTGTGCCTACCTAGCATATCACTCTAGTACACGGGCACGATATTAATTGTGAACTTAGTTAATCGACTGTTCGAAAGTGCAGCCAAGGCGCCGTATAAGTACCTGATGATCATGCTTGTGAACGCGAAAACTAAACGGTTTAAATCGCCACTGAATTAAAGTCGCACTGAACCACCTGGAATAATACTGGGTAAGGTATCGCACCACTCATTACACACCGGCCTGGATAACAGAGTTGCAGTCCATAGACAGGAACTTCTGTCAGCATGCGAAGTGGTTCCAGCATGTTGAAGACAGAGTGAGCAGAGTAACCTAAAGGCATGTGCAGGCTGCTGGAAAGAACAGTGCCCGATCGATCTCCTTTAAATCAACACTGTTTTCTTATGCAGTTGATTGTATTCTGACCCGGGGTCAATACAAAAAGAGCGGGATTAAAAGTCTGTCAAAGGTTGCTGAATTTTTCACTGAAGTAACAGTATTATGAGGAGCAACGGTGAGTGTAATTCAGAGGTACTCAAAGGTTCTATAGGTCAGATACATTAAGTCCAGCATTCGAAATAGACAACTTTCCCTATGTGCGGTGGGCACGCAGATTTTTTAGCCTGGTTAGACTGGATCTGGACTGGTTACACTAACCGGAGTCATGCCATAACAGACCTTTAAAACTCTGGTAAATAGACCATTTTTATTATGGTTTCCTGGTGTCGGAGACAGGAAAACTTTGTAACACACCAATAATTCCATTGAATGTTTACTGATGGTTTGCCGGTATTGGCACTAAAAATGGCGTGCATCTGGAGGTGTCCTGAAAGCTTTCCTATGGTCCTGTGGTTCTCCAGAAATAGAGGTAGAGTAAAAGGGAGTAAACAGAGGTGTGCACAGAAAAGACGGGAATGCTGAAGAATAAACCCAGAAGAAACATGAACATAAGTTGAATGTACTGAACTTTTCATTTCCGCCCGTCCCCTAGAGTGGCACATTTTGACAATAACCATGACGCGCTCGGCTCATCTGACTCCGATTTCCGATTGGCATCCATGCTAAATGATTTTAGGTAGTAAAAAAATTCACATTCACAAATATCCACATCTCGGGAATAATACTACCTACATAAAAGAGTTCTCCCAATACAGGAAGACCTTATGATGACGGATATCTTACCAAAAGAAAGATACGTCTGATTTAAACGGACTTGAGTGCAGGGTCCGTACTAACACCATACCTTACAAACGTAGAACAAGTGATTCCATGACGCATTGTAGATCCCTGTCGTGAAGCTCATTTGCCTTGACAATGAAAACCGTCGAAATGACTGGTAATCTTTACAGTAAATTGAGTTTTCCGGCAGGATGAAATCTGTTGATAATGAACAAGTAAATTACTACCTACATTCTTCGTAGCTTGTCCAGGCCGTGCATAAAAAAATTTGTGATAGTATTCCAATATAAATAACAATACATCTCATGTCAATCCAAAGAAGACAATACAAAATCCCGTGGGCACACGAACCCCATTGCTAACTGAAAATCTTTTTGAAAGCACCGCGCACAATGAGTTCAATGAAATTTATGTGCAGACGATAAGCAATCAGGATAAGCTCAGTTCGAGCGTACCACAGGTTTCATGAGTTTCCGACGCAGCTGGAAAATGGATAGCACTTAAGCAGTCCGCACCAGCTCGTGCTCTCATTTAGACCTTTCAGATAAAATTTGGAACATTGGTGGGCGTTAACCAAAAACCGCCCGCTTTTTGGGTACGTTCGAAATCGGTTCCGTTTTTCCCTCGTGCAAATTTGTGAGAGAACTCTTTCACGGTTCAGTCTATTTACGGAGTTCACACGTGTCATATGTTGAAATTTTTTCACTTTAACATAACAGTTACGTGATAACTTCTGTTATTCCGCACTCAGTTCCTATTTTGCGCCCATTCTCAATGATGACGCAAATCAATACAAGCTGCACCCCACGGCCATCGTTGGACCAAAACAGATGTGGACGAAATGGGTGTCCATCGAATGTAAGACGTGGCATGCAATGCCAATCCTGCAAGGCCTGGTGGCACTTTAAATGCACGGGCTCACAGGACGACCGGGTAAGCCAACTGGCTAACTCTCCTGACCTGTTTGTCTGCGCCAGCTGCCTCCACCTTAAGGGTGCAATGCTTTCCACAACTAAGAAGACAGCTACCAAAAACGAAACCAAATCTCCACTGCAAAATCGAAGAGGCCAGTGTGATTTTTCCGCTTTTATCGGGGACACTCGAAGCGAAACTGGAGCTTCTTTCCAAAGCTCTGGAGGATGCGAACGCAAAGAACACAGCAACATGGACGAAAGTTGATAAGGAACCTTCTTCGCTGAACGCGTACCTTGCGCAATCAATCCGGGGCCGCTGGCTGAAGTCATCCAGCTCTCTGATGCAGCAATAAAGACCGCCAGGGCGTCTCTGGTGGACAGGCGCGCAAGGGATAGCAGGCTGATTATCCGGGGGTCGTCCTTCAGAAAACTCACGCCAACGAAGCGGGCACGGTCGTTCCTCGGTTATGTCACCACGAAGCCCGACCACGAATTGCTTCACGCAGATTGGCTACGTCGGAAAGGAAGCAAGCGAACACTTAGGCTTCTGGTCACTCTTTCCTCCCCGAACAGAAAATCCTAGAGCGGATTGTCAGCATCCAGAAGATCTACCCAACGATCAGGCGTATATCTGAGGATCGCCCCCCAGAGGCACCAAAGCTGGGCCACAGCAGTTCTAAGGGGGAGGTACAAAGAAGGTTTTCGCTTGGCGCCAGTTCGGCTGACCCCAAACTTATGGCCGATTCGATTGTAGTTATAGCCCCTTGTGCTCCTGAAAGCTCACCGACGCAACCGGCTGAGACTCCGGATTACAGTTTCTACTCAGCCACCGCAGACCCCTTGACTACCCAAGGCGGCGATGCTCTGGAGGCAAGCCTCACGTGGACGCAGTGCCCAAAGTACGCAGAGCTATCAGTGCATCTTTCCGTAACAGACAATAAAGGTGCAGCAGTGAACCCCACACCCAAGTCACAATTTCTGAGCTGGACTGGGTCAGACGCGCGGAGACAAGCGGCGAAGCCTACCGACAGATCAACCACGTGTGTTGACCTCGACATCTGGGAATTCTGCAAGGACGCTACAACCACTGAGAATGTGAAACTGCCAATCTCCAGCTCCACTCCGTCGAAAGTGGCCTCTTCGATTGTGGACTTAATCGTCGCCCAGGAACCCGACAGCCAAAGCCACAAGCCTGTCCTTAACGAACCGAAAAATCCCTCTTACACCCAGTTGGCCACGCTGATCGTGTGCAACTCGGGAGTCCACACAAACACGAAGGAAAGGCGACTGCAGCCGAACAATCCACATAATATACGCCAAATCAGAAAACCGCAGGCTGGCTTCAAGGCGCAGTCCTCTGCAAAAATGATCCTCATGGGAGCGTTACCAAAAGAACTCGCGCAAATCGGGCTCCCATGGGGCGAAGAAAACCCTGCAAATAAAAAGCAGCCCTCGAAACCACCAGGACAGGAAGCAGACAAGTATGGCGCAGAGGCGTTTCTGGAGTCATAGACTCAAGCCAGACGTACAGTTATTAAGCCTACCGACCTCTCTGGTTACGCACCTCCCGACTCCTCACTTTTGGAGGCAGCAGAGACAGTGTTGAAATGCTTGTGCACAAGCTGCCTCAGCTTTTTCAACAAACTTTGCGATATTAAACAGTCAGCTTGTCTTGAACAGCCGTTCATAGTCGCACTCACACATAATCTGGCTCACACCAGATGTCTCTGACGCGGAAGTCTCGATAGACGGCCACTCAGTTTTTCGAGCTGACGCAAAACGAGAGAGGGCTGGTGGGGTTGCTTTGTACTTACATGCGGCCCCGTCCATCCCGATTGTCCTCCCTGGTACCACTCCTGCACCTTTTTGTGGTGCACTGTGGATTCAAATCCCACTGTGCAGTTCCGAATCTCTTCTTCTCGGTGTGGTCTCCTGTTGCCCCTCGAGTCCTCCGGGAAATTGCCAATTCCTCATACGAACCCTTGGGCAACTCTCCTTCAGCTATTACTTCACTCATCTCTTGCTGGTAGTGACTTCAACGTTCCAAAGGCCTCCTGGACGGAGCTCCAGCGCGTCGAATCAAGTGTACTTTTTGCAGCGACGCTGATCAAAGCCGTTCAACAGAGCGCTTGGACTCAAAATGTCGTTGCACCCACCGGATACTGCGCAGGCCAACAACCATCCTTCTTGGATTTGGTCATCACCAACGAAAGACACTTCGTCGATCAGGTGATAATTAGCGCACCACTGGGACATAGTGACAACTGCCTGCTGACCTTTGATTTCATCTGCTACTGGGCCAGGAATCCCGAACCTCAAACGTGGATTCGAAACTTCTGCCATGCAGACTTCTCAGGAATGCGCATCTTTCTTGAGCAAGTTAAACTAGGACCAGCTTCAGTGGAAAACTTATACAGGACCACTGTCCAGAAAGTCCGCGAGGCTGACGCGATGTTCGTCCCAAAAAACCAGCAGGCAGTCGAATGAGCCGCAGGCTACCTAGAAGGATTTGGCGTCTTCTGGAAAAGTGGTCTCAACTGTTTTTCAAGAATTTGACTACAGGAGACACGGAAGATGAGCTGGTATTTCGTAAAATGCGGAACCGCTGTAAATCAGAAATCCGCCAATGGAACATACGAAAACAAGCCACTATTCTGGACCTCACCCGTAAAAACAGCAGTGTGCTGCTTAAATACATGAGACATCGCCGCAGAAACAAGCCATCCGCATTCTCTTTGAGAGACAGGAACGAGGAACCCATGAGTGACCCAATAGTGGTGGCTGAGGCCTAGAGAGCACTAAGTAGGCCTATATTCAGCCCCGGCGTCCTCGTCACATTCGATCTTGTCAAGGCTTAACTACGAACGGCCTCTAACCGACTTGGTCTTCACGGTGGAGAAAATTCGTCAACTCCTGCACAAGATCAACCCGTTCTGCGTGTTGGGGCCCGATGAAGTCCGTCCAAGGATCCCGAAGGAAACGCCGTAAACACTGGCAAATCATTTCTACCTGGTGTTTCGTCAGTCGCTTGACGAAGGCCACCTTCCCTCTTCTTGGAGGGAATCGATGGTCACGCCAATCTACAAAAATGGTGACCGACTATCGCCTGGCAGCTACATGCCTATAAGCCTCACTAGCGTACCGTACAATGTGATGGGACGCATTCTGATGCGAGCCACCCTAGATCACCTCACTTCCAACAACTTGATATCTCCAGTTCAACACGGAGTTCTCCCAAACCATTCTTGCATGACGAATGTGCTCATATTTAAGGACAACTTAACGCAAGCCAAGGACGAGTGCCTCATATTGGATGCCGTAGTTTTCTGCTTCTCAAAAGCATTCGATCGAGTCCCACACGTCCCGCTGCTCCACAAACTCAAGTCTTACGGGGTTCAAGGGAAAATCCCACTTCGGATCAAGGCGTTCGTATCAGACGGAACATTCCGAGTGAAAGTAGGCTTCACCTACTCTTCTCCAGCGCCGGTCTCCATTGGAGTTCCTCAAGGCTCCGTTCTTGGACTACTGCTGTTTCTGATATACGTCAACGACCTTCCAGACGTTCTTTCAAGTCCATGTCTACTTTTTGCGGACGACTTGAGATCCTTGAGTACCAATGCCAGTGCCCTTCAAATGAGTGTAGACGCTGCAAAACAGTAGTCGTTGGTCTGGCACCTTCCTCTGAATGACGAGAAGTGCGTCCATATGTCATTTGGAGGAGACCCCGCGAACGCCTATGTCGTGCATGGTGAGAATGGACCAGAAGATATCACGAAGATAGATACTAAAAAAGGATTTGGGTATCTGGCTCTCTCCAAAAGTGTCCTTCTCACCGCACCACGAGAAATCGGCCCAAGAGGCATTCGCCTTTCCACGGATGATTCGGCGCACCTTCACCCGCATTACTCGCATGGACTTCCAAATACTTTATGGGGCCTACGTAAGACCGCTTCTTGAGTATGCCAACCAAGTTGTTAACTCAGGACGCGCAAAGGAAGTAAACCTCATTGAGCATGTCCAGCGAGCTGCTACAAAAATGGTTGCCAGCCTTAAATCCGTGGACTACGAAAGGCGTCTCGTGGTGCTTGACCTCTTTCCCCTCGAGTATCGTCGCCTACGAATGGACCTACTTCCTACTTATGCCCTGTTTGAACAAGGTTTAGCCAACAGGTTTTCACCGTTGAGCCAGTAAACACACGGCGGGGACATGGTAAGAACATTTTCAAGCTCAGAGCGAACACTTTTGTGAGGCAAAATTTTTTCTCATTTCGTGCAGTAGCTGCGTGGAATAACCTTCCTCCGACAGTTGTCCACGCTACTTCTAGAATCCAGTTCAAAGCACTACTAGACACTTTCCTATGCGAGTCCTCGTGCTGGCAAACATACTGCCCAGCGCTGGGAACTTAAAGAGCAGTGCTACACCCTTTTTCGCTTGTGCCTTCCAGGTGAACGACAGCCGCCGAACGACAAGAACAAAACCGACCCGGGAAACTTGGGAAAAAGCCTCGATCCTGTGTATCATTCCGTGAACCCGTGAACCAGCTCAGGTTTTATGGGATTCGTCGTGAGTCTCACAGATTTCAGGGATTTTCAGATGATCCGGTTAAGTGAAGAGGTTCATGACAACAGATACGATAGATTTATATGCGATTAAGAAACTAAAGTCCTGGACACACTTACAATCAGTTTTTTACCTTGGTCCAGGTTCGTATTGCGGCCAAAATTGAAGGATTTTGTAAGGTGCACTAGCTGCGGTGTTGGGCTGACAAGCAATCGGGCGACCGGCACGTATGGCTAAAGGTATATGTAATAATAACTGTTGCAGAACCAGTAAAGCTTTTCATTAAAATGTAGAACGCTACGGCTATCCAGCTACCTGAAGCCTCTCAGGAGTGGCGTTAGTCCAACGCACTGCTTGCTGTCAAAATTCCACGTTCTCTGTTAGCTCAGGCGTTGGCTACCTGAAGACCGTAGGACGGTATATGCAGAATATCTATTTTAGTGCACCAACGTCCCCCGTTGATTCGGTGTATGGGCACACTTTTCACATTTCCAGCTTTTCTCGCTGTGGCGGGCCTTTCATTGTTGTAACCTGTTCAGGAGCTCATCTGAAAGATGTAACGGATTCAGATGACCTAGGTTGTGTATGCATCAGAGGTCATCGCGAGAAGCCGATCCTAAGACGCACGCCCCACATTTCGCTGAAATCCTAGTTTGATCATAGGAATCTTTGCCATAAAGTTTCAGCATTTAGTGATATTTATTCGAAACCCGTAAATCTCCCCATGCGGCCGCAGCTTTGTTGGAAGCTGTCTTAACGTACTCGAGGCCAACCATGGGGGCAGAATTCACTTTTAATGGCTATCAGTGGCTTCGCAAGATGTCTCCGTTGAACGGTTGCAAATTTTGCGGAAAAGCCGGTTTCTTTACGTGTTTTTTTCTGTATTTGATTTGGATATAATCTTTAGACGACATGGACAATAATACGTCCCTCTATTTCGGCGCAACCTCAAAATGGAGCGGTCATTCACGACCTGTAGATAAAAGTTTTCTATGTTTGCAGCAGGCGTCCCGCCAAACAAACCTAAGGAATTCGTCAAAGCTAGTAAGTTTTTTTTCATGATGGCCAGTACACGTTATATCTGGTGCGCGGCAAGGTTTTAGCTTCACTGGTATACCGATCTCTTGATAGTGCCACTGGAAGAATTAGTGGGTTTGTGGGCGAAATGAGCAGGCAGTAAAATGGGAAGGCCATTCCTTTGAAGTTCCGGTACAAATTCAACGAATTAAATCGGTCTTGTGGGCGCATCTAACGCTTGGTCTTGAAATATTAGGGTTACGTTGAACTACTGGCACGCCATCAGACTGGGTATGGCGGTAGCGGTACCTTCATCGCGTCGTCGTAGTTGGGTTCGTGGACGGCCCCATTCATGAGCATCTTGGAGAGCAAGTTGGGTTTGTCATGACAGTTAGGAGTAGCCATTGAATAGTGACAATTTAAGACCAGCATGGACCAATAATATTCTTGGGTCCACGGTGGTTCATTGTTGTCACTCAAACGAGGCAGTAAGACCGCCGTGTCTGCATTGGGGGCCCAAACTAGGAAAAAGCATCAAGATGTCTGCTAGAGTGCACTATGGTATGAGCTAGACTGTGGTCAAAATAGCAGGCAGTTAAAAGTGGTGACAGTTTTAACCTCTGTGGTTGGGCGTCACTGTCCTATTTCAAACACAGTAGTCGATATTCAGGTCGACGCGAACGGGTGTGGGCATATGTGATTATGATGAACGTAAGTTAGGTAAATTGTGCGCTGCTAACACAGCTCGGAGCGTCCAGGGGCAAGAGATCACGAAAAAACGCGAGATATATGGTGGTTTTGCGTGTTTGTACAATTAAGTTACCCCAGATGCAGCCTGAAGAAAAGCGTGGAAGCTTTGCAAAGCGAGTTGCCTCTGAGGCGTCATATGGTGTGTATTTAGTGAGTCTGTTAGCATTTTTGCTCTGCTAGCAATAGATCTTTGGATTCATAGGAGGATTCCACGGGATATATGCAAAAACTAGGGCAAGCTAAGGCCAGTGACGCAGGCGTATGACAAAAGTTGCTTCCATTTTAGTCTTCGCCTTCCTCCATTTCAGAAGTCGGGGTATGCGGCTCAGCGTAGGGCAGGGATGTTTTTAAGGAAAGAACATGCAGTTAAAGTGAGAACTGTCAACCGTGAGACCTTTTGCATAGTCTAAGAGACGAGGCACGGATGGGGCGGACGTGGCACAGAAAGATTTGGCGGATGTGAACATAATAAGTTCTTTGTATTCTTAGACTTTCGCACGTGTGAGAGTATGCGGAGAGCTCTCCAAAAGCATCCGTAAACAAAGCAGTGTCCGTCATATGTATCCGCTCTCCCTATTCTTATTTGATTTTGTGATCGATGAGATAATGAGCCGAACGCTGGAGGGTCCTCGGAACGCCGGTGTTCAAACGCCTGTGACGAAAACCTTGTCGATCTGGAATATGCAAACAATATCGTTGTCATCTTTGCACCCACAGTTAAAGGTCATACTCCTTGGCACTGAACACGCCACTTACAATCCAGGGAGCGCTACACTGTGTAGCGTTTTACTTATTTTGGAAGTTGCATCAGTTCCGACTGTAGTGTAACAGATTATGTCAGCTGAGGCCCGAATGAGTGACTCAACTAGATGAACGAGGCCCAAACCCATATGACAGACATAGAATAGAGCCTCAGAATAGCCTGAAATAGCAATTAGCTTCCAACATGTTGTGTGTCTGAGATGTCGAATCCTTTTATACATAGCCGGATGCTGAAGATCACAAAAATATCGGTATACAAACGCAAGCACGGTAGCTGATCAATCTCCTAAAATGGACCCCTAGTTGTCGAAACTGCCACTGCGGTTGAGTCTGGGATGGTTACAAGTTATGATGAGGACGACGGAACTTTCGATTTTATTAAGCTATATGGTATCGATATCGGGAAGCAGAAGTTAAGTTAGGATTTAGCGCTCTTAATGAACAGATTTGACACCTAGGACTCACCCACTCGCTAGTTCTCCGCCACGGCTGCATCCATGGTGCAAGTTTGTAGACACATGCGGTCCTTGAATCCCAGGGCTCAAGTCTATACCACTTGGTCTCATTATTGACCAGTATACCTCCTACTTTGGCTTTAAAATGGCTGCGTCCATTACCACATATGATCATTAAATCCCGCCCTCGAGTCACCGGTTTGCACATGGGTCCCTCATTATCGCCAATGGGGCTAATTAGGCAAGTAGTGGGTTTACCTTCGGCGTAGACACCGATCGAAAATTGTTGACAACAGGATGTATTAAACACTTGGTGGGTTAGCCACCATAAGTTGTTTGACTATGTGTTTTGAATGATATTGCGGAAAATGTACACGAGTTGTAATTGACTATACATTTTTTCTTTCAAAGACCCTGGCGAGTGAAAGCGGCTTCCTGAAAACAAGAGCTGAATTGAGAACACATTACGTCTGCACGGATGCAGTCAATAAATAGAAGCATAATTCACCAAGGGCGGTTGCGTATTTTTCAGGCCTGGGCTTAGCAGAAGGATGACATTTAGGGATATGAAGGACCGTCGTTTGACGTTAGATTAGGCTATTATGTATAGTTGGGGCCCCATATTCACCTGAGTGCATGAGTACGACCCCGGCAGTTACTGTAAATGGCCAAGGTGAGCAAAACCGCAAACAAGTATAAGTATGACGGGCCATTGTTGTCCATCGGATTAGGTTACAGTGCATAGGTGAGGTCTTATAACCAGCGTCGTACATAGACACTGGCCTAGCAGTTACGATAAGTCGTCGAGGTGAGTGACAACGGCTACCGTTATCATGGTGACCGGCAGTAGATACCATTAGTTGCCATCATTATATTTGCGCTTTATAACGTATTCCACCTTTGGAATGCTATATACCTAATAAGAATGATACCATTGTTTTGGTAATTTACCTGCAGTTATCCTGTGACGCTCTATTATCCACGGGGTAGTTATGCATATCTGGGATAGTGGATCATCCACAGAGATGGCCTCCGCATTGCTACTGCACAGTTCATGCAATTCTTTAACACTGCTATACTTAATGGAAGGCGAACTCCATAGGAAGTTTGCTGAAGTTTGCTGTACAAACTCGTCTCATTCGTTAAATCTGAGGAGTATAAGGCAAACACACGTCACTGACGGATTTTCCCAGGTGGAATTTGCATAGGATATTCTGTAGATGTTATTTCATTCTTAAAGGACACCGAAGAATGCCAAAATATGGCAAAGTGCGACTCCGTGATATATCTTTCGTAAACCGGTAGCAAAATGCGAATTGGTGATGACCCGTGACCTTGAAATTTCGCTCTCTTAAACAGCATATCACCAAAAGGTGCAAACGTATTAGACCAGCTCCCCTTAAAAGTCACGGGTTCAAAAACCCCATAGTTTTGGCCGCTTTTGGTGAGTAGCTTGCGAGAACACAAGATAGCAAAATGTACAAAATGGGCGGTCTTTTTCTGAAACTTGCTGCACAGATTGGGGAATTTTGTTGATCATTCAAATGAGGATAGTACCTGCAGGTAGGCGAAAAATATTGCGCTTGTGCCCACCTTACTGTGTCAGTTACCCTTGAAGTGACGATATTTTGCAGTTATAACAGGATCCCATTGCACCAGTACTGCTTTCGCTAAATGCTGCTTTTAAAATTTCTGATTGGACGATGACCAGAGGCAGAAGAAATTAATGGCGGACTTTCTAAGCGCACACATACGGCCTGGACAGAGGAATGTGGAAACACGCACTAAAACCGTGCTGAGCTAGTGAACTCACAGACAGTGTTTTTAACATAAAACCAACCATTAGCACTGCGAGTGATTTGCAGGGAGACAGGTTATAGTACCACCAATTTTTCAATTGCGGGACGCACATCATGAAGTTACACGTGCTGGCTGGCTGCTCGAGTGACGAGCTAAACACACTGCTAATTACCCTCGAGTATGGGAACGGTTGTCTAAACCACTGGGCAGGACGCCACGGGTTCCAGACCCCCTAAGGTTTCCTGGGCTGCTTACTACCACTGTTTCTCAATAAGCACGGAACATCCGTATGCTGCCTCTATGCTTTTTGCAAAGATTGGCTGCATTCATTTGCCGAACTCTCTTTTGAAAGACCATCTATATACGGCTCCGTCGAACTAAGGCGGCCGCCATGTACTTTGAGGTCTCTGGCATTTACGACTATCCTTTGGCTGTTCTTAGTGTTAAATCGGGTGGTTAGCTGAACATAAATTTTTCAGGGTTGCAATAGGTTGCTGCATAAATAGTTGCCACAAATAAAGGTCGAATATTACCTTGGCCAGCACCACTTCTTGGGGAGACGAAGAGTAGGCGGCTCATCTTTGACGGCTTCGCGGTAAACAATAAGAATCGCCTGCGACTTGGGATGCACGTCTTAACCCAACACCTAGCTGCAGTGGCTGTAGAATCAACCAGAGCTCATAGTCGGTGGCATCCACAAAAGTAAGTTGCAGTAATCACATATTCAATATTGGATCCTGTATTTGCCCATCGAAAATTTCACAAGCGCTTATACAAAAAGTACCAAGATTGCACGCAGAAATAGTGTGTTGGCTGCGATGAGAAAATGAAAGGAAGTCTCGGTTGGCGGATATGAGGAAGCATATACGGATGTTGACGTTTACTCAGTCACTTCTCTGGGCACAGCGGTGACCTGTCTAAAACTTGGATCCATGTAGGCGTGAGTAATGTTTAAAAAATGAACGCTTCCAGTAACAATGGAGAAGGACACGTGGTGTCAGCTGTAGAGCCATCCATCTTGCAGCAAATGGGGCAACCCAAGAGCTATCAAACGCGATGACCTGTACGTCATCATGGCAAATCTTGTTGCAAAATTAGTGACCGCACCTAAGCCTGCATTTGCAGAGTGCCGAAACCCATACGCAAGAACGGTTGGGACTTTTAACAGAAGCCATCTGTCCAAAACACTTGTCGCGTGGCAGGGGAGGTTGGTGCGCTGGCAGAACAGTTGAACCTTTGTGGAACGGATTTTGCATCCATTCCATCCGCGATTTGAAGGAACTGAAGTCTGCCGGCCAGTACTGACAGACTCCAAAGAAGTAACTGCAGGCTGAATTGACGCTGTGCGGCATACCTAACCGTCTCAACACAGTACAGTTCACGGCCTTCAAAACAGACTAACGCACCGGAGCACTTTAACGTTGCTTTCGTTCAAGTCTGGGTTTGGCATGAAGTTCATTGGGCCACCCGGCGCCGTGTAGGGTTCACCTGTCTATTGCCAGCACATTTAAGAACTGAAAATAGAGCCGAAGACTTGAATATATGTCCCACAACAACCTTCATTAAGCAGCATGCGTCGGCTAAGAGATATTCATCATCCATCCCAATGGTGTCGCGTTTTTTACCGTGAGGGATTGGGGTCTGCGAGCATTCACGTATGTGCCTAATACGATGATATCCCAGTGCAAACTCCTGAGGGTTACAAATGAATCCGTATCTGCTTCAACAACAGTCTGCTCCCCATCAATACCAATTCCGTAGCTGAACGAATATTTCAGAGTGGATTACGAAACATGTTCCAACTACAGGGCTGAATTACCGGTCGATTCAACTGAGGAGGCTTTTGAGAACGGTTTGCCATAGAGCGCCTGGCTTACCACCAAACTTCTCTGAAAGGTGTGTTCGGAACAAACTCTATCGAATACCGACGTCAAAATGATCCGGATCCTTGGTTTCCGTAAGTTATTCTTTTCTGTTAAATACCTTAGAAGCCTGAAAGTTAGCTGGCCCATTTACCCTTTGTATAACCCATAGTTGCTTCCAAACTAAAAGCTGCATTAACATATAACAATAGGTTATTAATGAAGTTTTTTCGGCTAATATCCACCTGCTCGAAACAAGCGGCCGAAATATTTTGTTTAATTATAACCTATTCAACATGTATGCTAGTTTAGAGCGTTCAGATCGTTACCAGCTGTTGAACTCAAAGGGCAAACTTTTGTAAGTATTTGAGCATTTGCAGTGGTGAAAATTACCATTTCATAGATCCTTTCTTTGCAGTTTTTGACTTGGATTCTCCCTTGCAGACGGCGGTTGCAAAGGCACGCCATTTGGGCCAAAGAAAATAACGCGACCCTAAACATTATTAAAGTTAAACGGACGAAAACGGGCTCGACAAAATATGGACCCAATTTTGGTGTAATTTACAGAAATGAAAAAATCAAACAGTCGCAAAAACCAACTCTTGTGAACAGATGGCCATTGTCTGTATAACACATACTGGTGCCAGCCAGCTAGAGGGCTCCAATGAGTGAAGGGGAAGCGTGGGGTTGGCGGGACCATATGAGTTGTTTTTTAAACTGTAAAGGGCGGAGACGGCCGCAGTAGGTTCGTGAAACATGCTTGAGGGTGGTGCCACCAAAAAAGAGCAAGTTGTGCTTGGTAGTGGAATAACCCGCTGAAGAAAGAGCTAACGAACTGGCCCCTAGCTGTTCGGGAGTATGTGTAATGACACGGCTTTCAGAGTAACTCTATTGTGTATGTAAAGGTAAAACCATTGTAAAAGGCGTTATTTAAGGGGAGCTTGGCTGTGTAGTTGCAACCTTCTGATAGGTCAAGTCAGTGGGCCCGAACAATGAATTAGCATTATGCAATGTACCTTCTTCAGCTGATCCCCACCATATTTCAGCCGGTGAAACTAGACAAGACTGCAGTGTTCTGTCAGGAAACGAATAAACAATCGGACGATGGTACAACGGTCTACGAAGGGAAATATAAAAATAAGAGTAAACAAACAACAAGATAGCACTTTTCGAGCAACAAAGCCACGGCAATTAGGATTGAGTTTATATGCCTTTCCTGGTACAGAGTCTTCAATGTGGCCAGCTGTGCGCGTGGTTCGGGATCACCAGAGGAAGTGGGGCCAGAATCTGCCGTTTTTTTACACAGCCGTGTGTGTTTTGCGGGGAGTGATCTGAAGATGGTTAACCTAGGACTAGTGGAAACACATTGTTCACCAGTTAGGAGGTTTATAGGTCTTCAGATGTCTTTAGGTTGCCAGCCAACATCAAGTCATCCAAAGATAGAGGTGATCCGAGCAAACGTATTATCAAAAGGGGTTATCTGAGTTGCTTGAGTGGCTGATTACCGCAGGACCACAATGGTAATGCCTCACAAGAAGAATGCTACACCACAGGCCAGAACCTCAGGGAAATTGATTTCGTTCTTTGCTCTTGCATGTTTGCAAACTTGCAAATTTTGCAAATTTCTAATCTATTTAGGGTTAACACGTGTCATTATATTGTGTTTTTTACTCTAATATTACTTGTGCGTGAAATCCTCTGTCAAATTTTTCTCCATTTCTGTGGTGCCCCCACTTCCGGTCATAAGCCAGGCTATTGTAAGCCACTCCCTTCTGCAGCTGTCATTGGGCCAAAACAGATGTGGACGAAACGGCTGTCCATCAAATGTTAGACGTAGAATGCAATGTCCTGCCTGCCAGGCCTTGTGATAATTTAAATGTATGGGTTTGCAGGACGATCGGACCAGCCAAGTATCTTACTCTCCTGACCCGTTTGTCTGCTCCGGCTGCCTTTACCTCAGAGGTGCGATGCATTTCACAACAAACAAGGTGGTTATCAAAAACGAAACGAGACTTTCACTCCTGAGTGAAAAAGACCAGTACAAATGCTCCGTTTTCATCGGGAGGCTTGAGAAAAAACTGACACTTCTTTCCAACGCTCTGAAAGATACAAACGCAAAAATTAAGCGGCCTGGATGAAAGTCGACAACGAACGTTCCTCCCTGAACGAAAACCTAGTGCTATCCACTCCGGGTTCGTTGGCTGCGAAATAGGTTATCCAGGTCTCTGATGCGACAGTCAAGACCGCCACGGTGTCTCTAGTAGACAGGCGGTTGAAGGAGAGCAGGCCGATCATCCCGGGGGTCGTTTTCCAAAACAAGCACGCCAACGAATTTGGCATGGTCTCTCCTTGGTGGGTTTGTCGCAGCCTGAAAATGAATCTCGTCACGCAGACTGGTTACGCAGAAGGGGAAGCAAGCAAGCACTTGGGCTTTTATTAACCCTTTCCTCGCCAACTGCCGTAAGAAGGATCTTGGCGCGGACTGCCAGCATTCAAAAGGCCTATCCAAAGATCGGGCGTGTATCCAAGGGTCACCTTCCAGAGAAGCCAAAATTGGGCTACAACGGTCCTAGAGGGAGGGGGCGCATAGCAAACTTCCGCCTAGCGACGGTAAAACCGGCCACAAACTTATGGCAAACCCGATGCTAGTTGTAGACCTATGTACTCTTAAAAGCATGCTGACGAAACGTGCGCGTCTCCGGATTGCAGTTTCTAGTCACTCGCCGGAAACCCCCAACTACCAAAGAAAGAGATGCTCTCGGTGAAGCAAGCCTCGCGTGGACGTAGCATCCAACGTACGTGGAACTATCAGCAATTATTTCTTTACCGGAAGGCAAAGGCGGAGCCGTAACCTCCACACCTGGTTCGCAAGTTCCAAACTGGATTAGTTCAGCTGTGCGCAGATAAGCAGCGAAGTCTACTGAGAGATCCACCGCAGGAGTTGACCTTTACGTCGGGAAGTGCCGCGAGAATCTCACAACCGCGGAAGATGCGACACTGCAAGCCCCGAGCTCCACTCCATCACAAGCAGTCTCTCTGATTGTGGACGAAGTCGTCGCTCATGACCCCGATAGCCAAAGCCACAAACCCGACAACGGTGTACTGAAAATTCCTACATACACCATGTAGAAAACATCTGATCAAAAACGTGCCCCTGTCCCCCACCATCTGTGGCAGCCATTTCCCATAATTATTCCCCCCTGATCCAAGGAACTGAAACCCTCCTGTTTTAATAAACCCCTTTTTATAGCTTTTACGGATTTTTGTCGGACATTGTGTTTTTTGTGGTCACTCGCCGTCGATATCTGTTTCCTTGTGACGATATCGATTTTGTGGCGAAGTGAACAGCGATTTATCCTCAGGCTGGTAGTTGTGCTGCCATATTTTGTAACTCCTACGAAATCTGCGAAAGAGAATCTGTTGAGGTTTGTTGAATATGTGTATTATTATCTTTGCAATAATACCGTAATTCAAGAAATCTGATTTCTTGGTCCCTTTTGTGAAGTCCTTTTTTGTGAAAGGGCACGCGTCACTCAAGCTCAAAAGGCAGATAGCCGTAACACACTGAGGTAACCACGCTAATCGCGGATGACCAGGGCGTCCACACAAACAAAAAAGGAAAGCGACTGCGGTCGAATAAGCAACGTAAACCCCGTCTTATTGAAAAGCTGTTGGTTAGATTCATGATGCCTCTTAATAGTGCCACTAATAAAAACACCCTTTGGTGGTGCCAGTCAATGCACAAGCGACCTGATATGGCTTCACGGGAGAACCTTACCAGTTACACAGTGCCAAAAACCCAGGAAACCAAACGGACGCATGTTCACCGCAAATCGTTGAAAAAACAGAAATTCAGACGTCAAAAAGGTGGTTTTGCACAAGCTGCAAGTAGCCGTCATCAAAATTTTCAACCACGAGGGGAAAACTGCTTCCTTCAGAGGCTAAAGTACAGTGCAAACCGGACTCTCTGGGGGGAGGGCGAAAATCCCCCCTCAAACGAAGGGCATTTCTCGGAAAAGCTAAGACAAGAAGCAGGCAAGTACGCCGCAGAGGCCTCTTTGGAGCTCTGGATCCAAAACGGGCGGACAGCTAATAAATCCACTAACCTCTCTGGTAGCACAACTCTCAGCCCCCCATTTAGGACGCAGCAGAGATATTGGTGAAGTGCTTATCCACAAACTACCTCAGTCGTTTCAACAAACCTCGTGATATTAAGCAGTCAGCCTACCTTGAACAGCCGTCCATAATCGCACTTACAGAGACCTGGAGACATCTGGATCACACCAGATGTCTCTGACGCAGAGATCTCGAGCGACAGCTACACCATTTTCCGAGCTGAACCGAAATGCGGGAGGGCAGATTTGGTTACTTCATACTAGCACGCGGCCCTGCCCATCCCGATTTTCCCCTTTGACACTACCCCTTCACATCTTTGAGGTGCACTGCGAATTCAAATAACGCCGCGTCTGCCGATTATCTTCTTCTCAGCGTGGTCTGCCGTTGCACCTAAAGTCCACCGAAAGATAACCAGTTTCTCATACAAACCCTTGAGCAACCCTCCTTCAGCTACTACTTCACACGTCTCTCGCTGACAAGTGATTTAAAAGCTCCAAAGGTCCCCTAGATGGAAATTCAGTGCATCGGGTCTAATGGACGCTGCATAGATGCCGACTGAAGTCGTTCAACAGAACACTTGGACTCACCATGTCGTCGCACTTACCAGATACCGCCCGGGCTAATATCCCTGCTGGATTTGGTCATCACCAACGAAAGACACTTCGTCGATCAAGTGTTAATTGAAGCTTCACTAGGACATAGTGACCACTGTGTGCTGACTGGGCCAGAAATCCGGAACCACATAATTGGATTAGGAATTTCAGCCACGCTGACTTTTCAGAAATGGGTAGCTTCCTTGAGCAATTTAAACTGGGACCAGCTTCAGTGGAGGGGCTATATAGGACTATTGTCCATAAACTTCACGAGGCTGGTGCGACGTTCGTCCCAAAAACCAGCACAAAGCCCGGTGGACAAAAAGTTACCTAAAGGATTAGGCGTCTTTGGGAAAAGAGGCCCGGACTATTTTTCCAAATGATAATCACAGGTGACACAGAAGACTAACTGGCATTTCGTAAAATGCGAAACCGCTGTAAATCAGAAATCCGCATATGGAACATACAAAAACAAGCCACGATACGTAAAATCGTTGGTAAAAAAGTGATAGTTGAGTACATAAGGCACCAACGGAGAAATGACTCACCCGCTTTTCTCCTGGGGGACGGAAGGGGGGAAACCACAAGTGACCAAATGGTGGTATCTGAAGTCTACATAGAACACGATACAGGCCTGTTTTCTGCCCCAGCGACCTTTTCACATCCAATCCTGTCAAGACGAAACTACGAAATGCCTCTAACCAACGTGAACTTTACTGAGGAGGACGTTCGTCAATTCTAGCACGAGACAAACCCCTTCAGCACCTTGAAGACGGACGAGGTCCCTCCAAGGATCCTGAAGGAAACATCGCTCAGGCTGGCAAAGCATTTCTACCTGGGGTTTCGCCAGTCGACCGACGAAGGCAACTTTCTTTCTGTTCGGAAGGAAGCGATTGTCACGTCAATCCACGAATTCGTGACCGAATATCGCCAGGCAGCCACAGGCCTGTTAGCCTCGCTAGCGTATCGTGCAGGGTGATTCAACGCATTTTAAAGATAGGGTCTTAACTCACCTCACCACCAACACTCTTTCAGCGTCGGTTTTCACTGGGGTTTCTCGAGGCTCTGTTTTGGGACAAATTATGTTTCTGATCTGTGTCAACAATCTTCCGGATGTTCTTTCAAATCTATGTCCACTTTTTGCGCAATACTTGAAATCCTGGGGTTCAAATGCCATGGCCCTCCAAATGGATGTATACACTGCAAAGTGGTGGTCGTTGGTTGGCCTCTTCCTCTGAATGATGAAAAGCGGGTCCATATGTCATTCGGAAGAGGCTTGGCAAACGCCGCTGTCGTGCATGAAGAGAATGGAGCAGAAGACATTAAGCGGATAGATACTAAAAATGATTTTTGGATCCGGTTCTCTTCAAACATATGCCTCTCTCTGCACCATGAAAAGTCGGCCCAAAAGGCATTCATCGTTCCACGGATGATTCGGCAAACCTTCACCACATTACTCTCATGGATTTTCAGACATCCTACGGGGCCTAAGTCAGACCACTTCTTGAATACGCCAACTAAGTTGTCTACTCAGGAGGCAAGAACGCCGTGACCCTCATTGAGCGTGTCCAACGAGCTGCTACAAAAATGATCGCCGGCCTTGAATCCGTGGACTACGAAAAGCGTGTCGCGGTGCTTGGCCTATTTCCCCTGGAGTGTCGTCGCCTCCAAGGAGACCTAATGCTTACTTACGCCCTGCTTGAGTATGGTTTGGCCAACGGGTCTTTCACCGTTGACCTAACACACTGCGAGGACATGGTAAAATGATTTTCAGGCTCAGAGTGCACGCTTTATTAGACAACAATTTTTCTCATTTTGGATAGTTGGTATGTGGAATAACTTTCCTCCGAAGGTTGTTGACGCCGCATCTAGTACACAGTTCAAAACACTTTTAGTCGCCTTTTTAGTTTATTCCTCGCGCCGGCAAGATTACTGCCTTGCGCTGAGAACTTGAAGGGCAGTGCTACGCCTTTTTTCGCTTGTGCCATTCAAGTTAACAAAAGCCGCCGAACTCAAAGAACGAACCCGACCCGTGAAGTTTGAGCGAAAGCCTCGATCCTGTGCGTCAATCCGCGACTCCGTGAATACCCATTCCACAAGAATTGGGCTGACCAGTGGGGTGCCTATCAATCCAGAGGCACCTGAAACTCTTGCAAAAAATTTGAAGATACAAGGTACCTTTTGCCTGATTTCAGCATTGGTTTAGATATTGGCAAAAAGTGAGTGAAATTGGCGGAAGAGTAATGAGCAAACAGTAAGGCAGTTTGGGTAGAAATTCACAGGGGATCCGAAGTATAAAGTATTTCGTTCTTCGGATGACGATGATTTTTATGGGTTTACAGAACAGGATCCGGCTTCATGGAGTCACGGAATCGTGCCAGGCCTGAGACTTTCGCCCAAGCTTCCGGGGTTGTTTTTTCATATCGTCCAACCGCTTCCTTCCACTTGAAAGACAAAAGCAAAAAGGAGGTGCGTGGGAATCAGTGTGTAGGGCTGAGTGTACGAAGGTTCGGGAAAGGGTTTGGTAGGTGGCGCGAAGATACTAATAACGTGCCGCGAGAACAACGGACGCCACAGGGTGGTCTATGTTAGTTTTCTTCCATAGGTTTATAGGGAGAAAGGCACAATTTTTTCTTCTGCTGTAACCGGAATTGACGGAACGAGTCTTGCGGAGCTACAAGCCCTCTTCAGAACTGAGTTTTGTTTCTTCGGTAGTTTTCAATAGCCAGAACCATTCATCAAAGAAGCTTTGAGTGAGCCAAATAATCAGTGTTACACAGTACATAAGAGTAATGAACCTTGAGTGCAGATTTTTGATTAGGGGGATTGCGGAATGAACGCGAATATTTCTGGTGGGAGTAGTGGCTGGGAATGTGAGTGAAAATGTGAAAGTGGTGTGACATTGGATTCCAGTGGTAAGTGTGCCCTCCTAGTTCTCTAGAATGTGGCATAGATTCTGTGACTAGTCCAATAAACGAGGTGGACAGTGAATTAAAGCAAATTTACTCAGAGTAACGCAGATCTGTGTTAAGTAGTGAACCCCCATAAAGCAGAATCTCTCACTACGACATAATGTAATCACTGGTATAGAACCGAGCGGGTTGTGATATTATTGGCCAATGGGTGATGCATTTGTAAAAACCATGCCCGAAACTAATGGCCCTTGAACAAAATGGACTTTTTTGGCTTGTAACAATGCCGGTGACAGTCAGTGGCGAACATGTTGTTTAGAAGGTCAAAATCAGGACCAGGACTTAGTGCTGTTAGAAGTGGCTCTCTGACATCTGGAACTCTGAGTTTGCCGCGCAAACTGAGAGGAAAACTGAGTGTGGAACAGAGACGTAGAAGGTTGAAGAGGGCTGCATTATCCCCAGAGGAAGTTGGGAAAGTGCAATAAAGGAGGCCAGTTGTGAGTGTGCCACCACGAAATAGTTCCAAGAAAATCCAAAGATTGCAGGAGCTCTTGTACTCTGAATAGAGGAATGGGCCGGTGTGTGCAAGCATGTAAACAATGCGTCCGCTGTGAGGGACAGACCAGGTTATTTAAGCCCCAAGGGGAGCCATTTTGTAATCTTTGATCTCCGAGGGCGTCAAGACCGGTAATCAATATCGAGTGAAGAGGCTAAGGAAGGGCACGTTTTGCCAGCTCAATGATTTTGCTAATTTTGCAGACAAATTCTGAGGACGCTCTCTAGTGATAGCATTTGTGATTAATGGTGAAGCAATTTTGGTGGGACGAGGAGAGCTCCAGGTGTACGAATGGGGGGTATATAAAACCGAGGAAGAAGGATTATCGTTTTATTGGGCGGTGCAGAGATTTTACTAGGTCGAAAGTGGTCTGCAAAGAAGGGTTGCTGAAGCACAAGTCGTTGGAAGGCACAATGCTGGGAGGTAGCTGGACAAAGTTAAAATTGGAATCACGGCAGAAAAATTGAGACGCGGAAAAGCGAGAATGGCGCAAGATGCAATGCTTACTTAGCCGTAAAAGGCACAGTGGAGTGTTGAGCGCAGGAAGATGATAAATGTTCGTGACGTAAGAGCAGGAGGCAGGGTTTGATGGTCGTGAGCAGAGGCAGACTAGTGTTCTCTTGACTGACCGGTCTAGGTGAGCACGGTAGGTGTAGGATCTGTCCCAGCGAGCATCTCCTGCTTTTATTTACAGCCAGACTTCTCAACAACCTGAGTGTTCATATCATAGTCCAGTTAAGGTTTGTGTTCGGTAGGAGAGTGGAGACTTCATTAGCGAGTGTGTGGTGGGGAGGGGGCGGTAGGCGGAAGAGCGGTAACCTGGAGTTCCGCCCGTCTACGAAGGAGTGCGACTGAGTTTGCCCTACTGGACACAGGAGAATGTGAACTATAAAAATCACATTGCCAACAGCATGGACCACGTGGCGGGGGCAATATCGTGCTATGTGACCGAGACAATAGTGGCAAGCAATCCGCGGACGCTAGGTTAGTCTTTCCAAGGGAAGGATTGCCCTGAATGGCGAGATAGAGTTCGTCGCTGACTGTTTCGGGAACCTTGGATTAAAAGATAGGCCTCACGATGTTATAATTTTGACGGATAGGAAGGTAAGGGTTAAAACTCCATCAGTGAATGTGGGAGGCGACTCCGCTACATTGAAGAGGTATCATAATCGGGGGTAATGTTCCAAAGGCATTCTTGAATGTCGCCCTCTAGTTATAATATCGAGAAGTCCTGCTCGGATTGCGCTTGAACTCGCACCTACTGTCATCTTAGAGACGTATGTTGTGCTGGGCTCCGCAAGTAAATAACAGACCTACGCTGTCCGATACCAGTTCATTTAATGGCAGATGATGCCGTACTCCTGCTGGCACTACAAGCCCCTATTTTTCCTGCAATTCAAAACCGTGGCAATCAAAGCTGATCGCCTTGGGCTCTAGTATAGCTCACTGGTAAGAGGCTGCCTCGGGGGATGTGTCACCAGACCGATCGGCCTCGCCAAAAAAAGTTTAGTCACATGAATTCTCTCTGTGCGCAATATTCATAGACGCATGCCACGCTCAGCTCTTTGTCCACTTCCAAGGCCGGAGGGCCATAGATGCAAGTGAGCGAGGTTTCGGAGCCTTTAGCCTCCAATTTTTAACCGCTGAGTCATGGAACTATGGTCCTGTACGTTTTTAGACCTTATCGCTCTGGGCCGTAAACTGCGTGTACCAACGCTGAAGTTATCGCGGTATGCAAACCACTTTATTCCCCGGCGCTGCATGCTCCATCGCCGCACCATCTTACCAGCACTTTGCGAACCCCCTCTGAAACTGAGCCCTCTGATCGCTCATGGATTCGAAATCCAGATATGACATCTCCGGTTGCTGAGCCTACCTCAATCACACCAGCATAATCCTTTGAGGGAGAACAAATAACGGCGCCTTCCCAGACCAGGTTAAAGGTTGCACCAAACGTCGGCAGCATATGTTATCACTCATAGTTCCACTTCCACAGAAAGGAACTTTTAATTCAACATACCATTGCGCAACATTATTTCCCCCATCATTAATCCCTGGAAAGCCTTCCTTTGTCTATGAGCCAGGGTGTCAAAAACCCCTTCGAATGTCCTGTAGTTTCATTGAAATACGCCCATCGCTGATGGTTCTGAGCCTGGCCTTTGAGTTCGGGAAACTAAAAAAAGAGCGCTGCTGTCTCCTGTTTGATGCTGCTGGTGTTGGACTCGCCTCGGTTGAGTTATTTATCCGGCAATGCCATAAACTACAGATGAGAAAAAAAACAGGTCTTCCGTCTGTAAAAAAACTATGTACCTCGGATAGCCTAACGATGCTCTGTGATGCCCACGGCCTACATCGACGCGAATAGCTGTAGCTGCCTTTGTCAGAACCGAGGCTGCACCGCACCAAAAACCACCTCGTTGACCAAACAAAAAACACCTACCAGCTGCTCCAAGGAGTGGACACATACAATATAAATATGCAGGCTCCAAACCCTCCACTACCAGCGTGCGAGGCTAGCGTCGAAAGTCTTTTTCGCCATGCACCACTTTTAGACGGAAGCTGATAGCAGTGCTTTGGGGACTAGTGACCATTCCCCTTGTGTTCACCTTTCATCCTAGATTGTCCCAGTATTGTCCAACTCACTATTAACCTCCATGAAATCTAGTCCACCTACTAAGAAGTTCCACCCACGCCAGTGTTTGGTTTCCCCCACCGCGCCGCCTCTCTCCCTACTTACATTTTACTGTCCTATGTCTCAGATAGTATAATAGCATATATTGGAAATCTCAGCTTGGCTTTGATGACTAGACTACTGAGTGCAGATCCATCTTTATCCCCTCTCGTTTAACCACTTGTTGTCAGCACCCTAAGTGTAGCAAACGTTCCGTTTTTTCCTTAAAGGACTATATCCTGTCTGATGACTCCTATAACTTTATAGGCCTTACTGATCTCATCCCATCTCATCTTCTGAGGCTTCGACCGGCGGTAATAATTGCTATAGACGTCCTGCCTGGCCGTTATCCACTCCATCAAATCAGTGCATTACACCTGAGGGGATCCCCGACCAGACAAAAAAACAAATACTACCTGCTACATTACATTGGTCTTGCTCTCCCCGCGGAATCCCTTGGCAAACCCACATCCCACTGCTCACAGAACTGCACATCCCAGCCCAACTACCTCAATCACAACGTCCGTCACGGGGCTGTCCAGAAACTGAAATATCTCAGTGCAGTGACGGCACGCACTGCCTTACCCAGTTTGATAGCAAGCCCGAAACTGCTCACTTCCTACTCTGACCACGCCCTCTAACCCACTCGTCCCCTTACCTACAACCGCAATAAAAATCTTCATCTGGTCCCAGCCGCCCCCGGGAGGCGTTCATTTTATTCTGCTGAACCTTCCATTGGATCTAAACATCTCGGTATGTTTTACTTTGTACTCCTCACCAAGTCAGTTATTTTCTGTGCAGTTTGCGTGAACTCCTTCTCCCAAGGAACCTTTTACACCCGACCCCTCTCCAGCAACAACACCAGTGGGTCTCTCCAGTTTCACTGAACACTGTGATTCTGAGTTTCCTACTACCATTCATCCGTACCGCATATTCTCCCACTTACGCTTTTCTTGACTCTGGCCGTACGCCCGACGGCCCAAGGCTACGAAGCCTCAGCAACGGTTTTAGTCTTCAGTTCAAATCGGCCGGTCAGATCGTGCCAGTTCTGCTGCCTCTCCTGATCCGTTATTCTGGCTCTACTTTTTTTGCAGATTGAAGTTTTTTAAAATTATTTTTATCACGTACCAGGCAGAAAGCCTCTTGCTATGCCCCCTTCGTATTGTTTTTGCCAGCCACTTTCAAACCTTAACGATAGTATCGTCTCATCTGATATGCCCCCCATCTCGGTTCCCTACCCATGCCGCCTCAGGCGTGACCAAGTCTACTTCGGGTAATGCCCATTGTTTATGTCGCCGTCCCTTGTCCACGAAATTACCGGTATCCACAAACCCTATCAGTCATGCACTTATTCTGACTGTAACTTTATGATCATGCCTGAAGGCATGCTACCCACTAATTTGGGATAAACATTATTGTTATTATTATTATTGTGTGGCGTATGTTGTACGCCTGTAAAACCCCAAACATGTGAATGCCGGCAGCTGGCTTGACCCTTAGCAGCTTCTATCATCTTGGTCACTCACGTAATTGCCTACGTCGTCTCTTCAAGGCAGCTGCTCACAACTCAAGGGCCGCCGCCTTAATAGTAGCTATCCACAACCGCAAATCGATCAGCTTTGTCTGCACCTCGACGTCCAATTTCAGCTTGTATGATAATGGCGACACAAAAGATCTCTCGGTTGAGAACTCCCTCTTTCCCTTAATGGCGTCCTCCTTCGGAGACCGCCCCCACACCCTGCTGGGACAGTAGGCTCCTGCTAAAGGCTCAGGCCAACTGTTCCCACCATTTGTCCCTCGACTTCCAAAACTAATTCCACACCAATGGATCATGCACTTGCACCAACACCGTTTTACTATCCATATCCAGAGCCTGCTCTCTTTAAATTCCGCCGGTGCCTTAGTATAAGATAGTTGACGTTAGAACTTTTATCCAAACCCGTCAGTATTACCATTTAGTGCAGGCTAGTTTCTACCCAAACTTCATAATATATGAAGAAGCTGTACCATCGTACACCTAAATCCGATTCATGTAACTGAAACGTGGCCATATGCTGACACCCCTGATACTGAAGATTCACCTGTTAGGTAGTATAAACTGCTATGATTGGGAAACACCTAGAGGTAGAGGTTGTCGCTTATTCCAAACCAGAACTTTGTTGAAATTTGCTGTAAGTTTTACTCTATAAATAATTCCGAAGACCGCCTGGTCCCTCACGGAACAGGTCCATTTGCTCCTGCTTCATGATTACTCCATCTTCCGCCACTCACATACACACCTTATAGCTGAACTCTCTCAAGTTATCTTCGCTGGGCATAACCTGCCTTATACTTTCAAGCTTGTGTTGTTTATCTTTCACATGCTGTATGCCTCCTGGTCCCCGCCAAAGGCCTCACTTATTGTGCACTGTTGTCAACCCACCTTATCGTAGCTTAGATTGTGGGAAGTTCCATTCGTGATCTTCAGATGCTAGCTTGCAGTATGTCTCGTGGCTGCAGCTGCAGTTGGTATGAATCTGTGCTGTGTTGACCACTGAATATGTTGTGGTTCATCAAATTCTTCGGATCCTTCTTTTTAATATGTGGCCTTGCCAAACATTCCAAAGGCATTCCAGCCGACACCTCAGGTAGTGGAGCAACTTCTCCTCATATCTACAAGACACCTATGAAACTGATCGCAGTCTGTCACGTTTTATTTTGTTCCTCCCAAAAGTGTTCCACCCTTCACAAAAAGCTTCGAAATTATTCATCATCAAAAGAGACCGGGCTGGCAAGAGTACAGGAAGCTTCATAATTTTCTCGGCTATGTTTATTTAGTGAGCCTCGTACTGGTCGACCTCTTTTCTCGTAAATATCCTGAGATGTACATCGCTCTTGGTGCCGCCTTCAGCCTGAGGTCATTAAGTCGGTTATTTGCTCGGCGTCTTACCTTCGTAAACTAGTCATTCACCCGTTTAAGGACCCCCGGTGGCTATCGATTGTCCCAATAGACGACTACTTAGAATTTTGCCTTGCTTTCCTAAAGATTTTAAATCCAACTCCTGCTGGATCTTTCAGATATCACTTAGGAACGCCCTCATCTGTTTTGCCGGTATACCGGTCATCCTCCATACCTTTACAATCTGCCGTGTCGGAGCTCCAGCTCCAAGGAGCTCCAGCGAGCTCCCTTTCTTCACCCTAAGAAGGTGTAGCCGAGATACTGCAGTCCAGCTATCTTGATACTGGGAAGGTCTTTCTTAAAGCAATCAGTTGGTAATCCGCCATCCCTCCAAACTTAGTTTAAGATTGACTCTAATGAGGATCTTTTTCACCGTAACCCTACTTCGAGTAAAATCCTAGGTCTGTTGAAACCGCAGCTGACCGTGTTCTATTGGGCGCAAAAACGTCCTGCATAACAGGAGGTGCAAATTTTTGGCTAACTCTTTGTCGGCCTCAGTCCTTTGATACCGTCACAGGGTACCGGGATACTGAGGACTCATTTGCTCCAGTTCACTTATATATTCGGAAGGCCCTGGACTGGGGTTCATCATGGAGCGCCCTGAAACGCTTGGTTTTGTTGGCACCGCTGGATTCCCCTATCGTGATTTATTCTAAATCCTTCTGACAAGAACCATATGACAAAAATTTGAAGTTGTCTGTTCTCTTACAACCACTCAATAGTGGAGTATTCAAGGGTATCCCATTCTGATGGACTCAAATCTCCTGATCCAAATCAAGGAGGACTTTGGTCAGCCATTCCCACTCTCAGGTTGCATGCATTTGCCCCTTCCAACTCTTGCCTTTGATCCAGTCTAGCTTGTCTTAGGCCCCCTGATACGCTGGATAAGTTACTCAGGCCTACATTTCTTGTCCAAAAAACCCCAGATAACATTCTGCCTTGACCTCCTCCCTTCTGATGCGCTGGGTCTCGGTGGCCGGTCGGTCTATTATTTCACAGAGATCAGCAAAACTGACCACAGATGTTCGCGTAAGTACGCAGTTTCTGCTTTCTCACAGCGCATTCCGTCCATCTAAGAAGCAAAGGGAACACACTCGTTAGGCCGCCAGGCCGTGTGATGTTGTCCAGCATTCTTCTATCTGAGCCCTTGAAATTGGAAACTATCTTTTGAAATTGTTGAGCAGCCCTTCGTGAAGAAGCCATTCTCACATTCCAGCTTCCCCGACTGCTGCCCTAGTTGCCTAATCCTAGACCCCGACTCATTGTGGCTCGGATGGCTTAACCCAAGGCCATCTTTCTATACCGTTCGTTGCACCAAACTGGCCACCAAACTGGTTGCACCAAACGAAGTCAATATCTACAATAATTCCCGTATTCATGGTGACTTCCGTACTATTGAACCATATTACTCTTGCTGACTTGTGTCACTACATCTATGCTTAGGGCTTTCGAATCTGGAAGTGTCCACGTGTTTCATATAGTCCGAGATGTTTGGTTAACAATCCACTTTCTGTTTTTGTCCATATCCCCGCAATGTAGCCTCATGTGGGACAGGTGAATCTCTGTACCCTTAAGCTCATAGACCTGGGCCGTTCAGAAGTACAACACTTCTAACTTGGTTCTCACAAAGTCTTTTAGTGGAATATCTACTAACCCAGGGCAAGAGGAGGACGGTTAACTAGAGGCTGTTAAAATAACTAAATAATTCGCTGAAGTTTTGCCGGAGTGTGTAAGACCGGGAGGCAGATTGTGCTGAGGAAGCGAAAGGAGGATATTTCGGCCTTGTTGGTGGTTTTATAGTGGTTAACGGCCCTAAGAAGTCTCAAATGAACAGAAAAAACTAGTGACGTAAGTCAGATATAATGTCACAAAAAGAACAATTGAGGGAAATCCTGACCCACAGTTTACAAAAGGAAACTCTGAAGGTCCGCATTCCACTGAAGTACCACAACACAAAGCAAAAGTTCTATTTTTCTGGTATCTAAATCTCCATTAGACGCAAATTAATCCACTGGTGTAAATTGTTGGGTCCAGTGTTTGCGGCTAAAATGTCTGTTCACAGTGGAAATTTGTGACAGCCAATATTGTGCGATCGCCAGTCACAAACACAGTCACTCAGTATAAAGGCACAGAGCCTCGTGGAGCTCAAGCTTGCGTATA
The DNA here is from genome assembly GCA_004794785.1 of Opisthorchis felineus. NCBI lineage: Eukaryota > Metazoa > Platyhelminthes > Trematoda > Opisthorchiida > Opisthorchiidae > Opisthorchis > Opisthorchis felineus. The sequence continues at coordinate 395,684 of SJOL01013076.1, read as the reverse complement.
TTTCATTAAAGTAAACCCTGGACAGTAACACAACCAATACTGATAGGAAGAAAGGAAGTGATCATGAGCAGGGGAAATGGCAGTTTACAAGTGTTAAAGTTACGTGCTCCATCGTACCCAGGTTACTGGACGAATTAATATCGTGAAGACACCATAAATCTGGGATGCATACTGATATTCTCCTATAGCGTGAAGATCACTTCTCCCCACTTACCAAGGCTTTCAGTGACGGTGGCTATAAACCCAAATGCTCGAGTTCACCCATGATTTTCTAGGCTTCATAGCTTTAGTTCAAGTAGACCGGCATTTTGCCACCTGCTCGACTGTCTGATTGGCTTTGCTATTCTATTGTTTTGCCTCCCGCAGTTTGGAAATGCTTACGGCGGTCCGAATAATTCGCCGTTTTAAACCAAATCTTTTTATAGTTTATATAGTTTACAGAGAGTAGCTTTGAGCTGTCACCTGATTGGCCATCGATAATATTCACACTTCGATTCTGATTGGTTCGATCCTAATCTATGTTGCGGTGTGGTTTGTATTTCTCGCTTTCTACAGCCACACCACGGTTGAAATTGTCGTCCATTATTCTCTCTTCCGGTTAGCCCCTTTGTGCCCTGTATTGCGTCATGGTCGACTTCTTTGTTGTTTGGTTGGTTGGTGGTGTACATTCTATTTTTGGTAGTTTGCTGATTGGTCCATACCCAACTGGTTGTTTATATGCATGAGCTTGAGTGGTTGATTTGCAGGTCTTCTCGTTCTCAGAGGTTGCTAGACAGGTTGATCTCAACGCGTCATCAGTGGAGTACCACGCCTCCATGAATTTGCATTCTTTGTTTCTTCTTGCTTGGCCCATCATGCTGACGTTGTTCAAACTGAAATCGTGTCGTTCCCTGTCCTCATGCGCAGAGATGAGTGAGAGTTGGTCGTGCCTCCTAGTAGCGAGCTTGTGTTCATTGACCCTGGTTGACAGTTTCCTCCCTGTTTGTCCCACGTAGTGTTTTTCACAACTCTCGGTTTGAATGTTGTAGATTACATTTGTCTTCTCTATCGTATAGTGTATCCCCTTTGGTTTTGATAGTGCTGTTTGCTGCGTTTCACTTGGTCTGTGGGAAACCCATACAGTAGTAGTATCCTTGCGGTCATCTCCGAAACGCTTCTGATGTGTGGTAGTGTAATTGTTATGCTTGTGCTTCCGGTCGTCCGGTTGATTGGATTGCATTTTCTCAGAGATCTTCAGATGAAATTCCTCGGGTGACCGTTTCGTTGAAAGATTTTGTGTAGGCGTCTCTCTTCTTCTGCCTTGGATTCTTCTGTGCTGCAATGTGTTTCAATTCGCTTGAATAGTGTCCAAATGCAGCTCTGTTTGTACCAGTTTGGATGGTCGCTCTGGCAGTTCAGAATTCAGTCCGTGTACGTAGCATTTCTGTAGACTTCCGTTTGCATTGGTTCATTCGGAAACCATGTGACGAGGACATCTAAAACCGCCAGTTTGTTGTTCTTGCTAGGAGGTCCATGACTGTCCAGTAGTTCAGCGACTGTTTTCTTTGCGGAGTGGAGATCCGCTCATGTGAACAGTGAGGTGACACCAACTGAGACCTTTTCTATTGTCACATTCTTTTGTTTACCCAAGAATTGTTGTGCGTTTTTGATTGAGTGTTGTGATCCACTGATGAGATACCCGACCCTTCACCATAGCACCTTCGCAAGATTGTAGAATGGTGTGCCTGGAAGTGACGCAGGTGGCCGTAGTGGGTTGGTCCCATTGTGTACCTTTGGAAGTCCGTAGAAGCGTGTGGCATTGCATTCTTTGGCCCTCATCAGCTAGTATTCTTTGATTGTAATCTTTTCGGGGTCCTTCAATCGCTTCAGGCTTTTATTGATTTTTGCACAGTTTTTTTGGTTTCGTCATCCTTTAGACGGCGATAAGTTGTAGCGTCGTTGAGCATAGCTTTTGCTTTGTCTACGTGTTTCAATTTTTCCATGATGACGGTCATGTGTCCCTTGTCCGCAGGCAGGATAACGATGGTTTCATCTCTTTGCAAATTCTTCGGTGCTTCCTTGTCCTTGTTTGAGAGAATCTTAAGAGCTTTTTTTCATGTGGTGGCCGGCACAACAGTTTGACGGAGTTGTTTTTAAGCATTCTCATCCAGTTCGGTGGATTTCATTGCTGCCACCAGGCTGGCCAAACTTCAGATTTGTGACATCATTGAACTTAAAGTTAAGTCCTCTAATAAGAACATCCTGATCTTGAACAGTCAGTTGTTTACTAGGGAGAATCTTGATCCATGCTCCGTTTTTGTCGTTGATGGCGATTGTATCACTTTGTTGTTTCTGACCAGTCTTGAAAACTTGGTTTCTACAGTAGATCTCTTCTTTTCGCAGCGGATCGGACTCTTCATCTGATAGCTATACTTAGTTCTTGTAGCAGATCCGGTCCTACCGTTCTCAGGCAAGTCTCTCTTCCGTGGCGATCCGTTAATACTTCCTGATACGGTGATGCGCATCCGTTATCCTGAGTCTATTTATATGTCTACCGTTGCTTCTTGCAAGCGGAAAGACCTGTGGATAATTAATCGGTGGTCAATAGATTACGCTACGTGGAAGAATGCGGCTTCGCAAGCACTCGTGGCGGAAATGTAGCTGTTGTCGCGTGAAGACTTGTTGGCAGGCGAAAGTCTCCCATCGACAAGCTTTTGAAAGTGCGGAACGCCCGAAATTGTTGGTAATGTGTTGGTAGCTCGAGTGCATTAATTGGTACTTCATCAGTTGGCTGTTTATCTGTTCATCGAGCTTGGCAATGGACTTCCAGACGTTTGGTCACCATTCGAGTAAAGACTTCAGTGCGTTGTTGAATAAGTAGTCCCACGCTTCGTGCTTGCTTTTATATTGTTTACAAAGAGCAGCTTTGAGCTGTAACCTGATTGGCCATTGACGATATTTGCAATTGGATTGCCATTTGTCCGATAATAATATATGTTGCGTTGCGGTTTGTATTTCTTGCTTTCTCAGGCCCCATCCCGATTGAAATTGTCGTCCATTGTTCTCATTACCGGCGGCCGGAAGCACAAGCACTCAAAAAAACTAACATACAATAGAAATATTTCGGAGATAACCGCAAAGATACTACGAAAGCTTGTTATGAGGGTTGTCCACAGGCCGATGAACAATGAACACAAGCTCGCTACTAGGAGGCACGACCAACTCTCACTCATCTCTGCGCATGAGGACAGGGAACGACACGATTTCAGTTTGAACAACGTCAGCATGCTGGGCCAAGCAAGAACAAACAAAGAATGCAAATTCATGGAGGCGTGGTACTCCACTGATGACGCGTTGAGATCAACCTGTCTAGCAACCTCTGAGAACGAGAAGACCTGCAAATCAACCACTCAAGCTCATGCATATAAACAACCAGTTGGGTATGGACCAATCAGCAAACTACCAAAAATAGAATGTACACCACCAACCAACCAAACAACAAAGAAGTCGACCATGACGCAATACAGGGCACAAAGGGGCTAACCGGAAGAGAGAATAATGGACGACAATTTCAACCGTGGTGTGGCTGTAGAAAGCGAGAAATACAAACCACACCGCAACATAGATTAGGATCGAACCAATCAGAATCGAAGTGTGAATATTATCAGTGGCCAATCAGGTGACAGCTCAAAGCTACTCTTTGTAAACTATATAATCGCAAGGACGAAGAGAGGGACCACCCACCCAACAGCGCACTAAAGAACTCTCGTTTAATAATGACGGATCGTTTGCAAATCAGTTGCCAAGCTCGGCGAACAGATTAACAACCACCAGAAGAATTATCAGCCCACTGCTCTGCATGTCACCACGATTTCATAGAAGCTAATGTGTGTGCTAATGTCTTACGTGGACACTAAATGAGGACCTAGTCAGATATACTTTGCTTCGAAGTCACTTCCAACAGACCCGTCCTGCGGATCGATTAATATTTTCCTTGATGGCCCCTGGGGATCACTGGATATAATTGCTTGTCTCAGAAGATCTTAAGCTTGCCCACAATATAACTCATCAATTTTGGCGTTAGCACTGCGTCAACCATCTCAATCATAGTGTGCGTTTTCATCTTCCTAGGTGCTAAAAGACATTCACCTATCATCTAAATACCCTATATTTTATGCCATTGATTATTTTTTAATATTCAGTAGCGCCGTATCCAGATTCAGAGACACACGAGGACGTACGAAGCTGTAATTCCGTCAAACTCCTCTTAATGAATCAGATATACCTACGAACTCAAAGCCTCTCAATTGGATGCGCACTACCAGGCGTGCTCTCAAATCATTGAGAGTTTCCTTCTGTGCAAGACTGCCTAGCGGGAGCAAAACGGGCATGTTAAACTTTGCAACAATTAAGTGAAGCCACACAAGCTGACCCTCCCCAACGCGTGGCTGGACGCTGTGAAATTTTTAGTCTTACTTTGATGTCAATGTTGACGGTGCCCCATAACACTTCGACGGTCTACTTGCCATTTATTTACAACATCTTATGACCAGCGTGCAACAGGGAATTATCCTCGTCAGACACAATAGAAAGCGTTCTTGCGTTTGGAGTTGCACTTGGTTAGAAAATCCTTTCGTGTTCTAACGTGTGGCAGGCTTCGTCGGCAATGATGGTCGCTTCGTCTGTGCTGCCCGTGGAGACAGGGTAATCGTCAACATATAAGTCTAACGTCGGCTTTTTCAAATGGACCTTTGCGAGTTTTTTTGGCTACTTTAAGCGTTGACGTCAAAAACGGCAGTGCACCCAGTGCATGGGCTAATGGTGCAGAGCTGAAGTCAGAAAACGACCAAAGAGAATTTATCAAGCGCTGATCGTCTTCTAACGCATCCGTTTGCAAAACCACTTCTTCCTTGCTGGTAGAATGAGCAGCCGGGCAGCCCCCAAACCAGTAGTCTTGTTGAGCTCATTCGACAACGCATGCTTTAGCAATATGCCAGTGGTATACTCGGAGACATTTTGCCCACCTCATGGTTTGTTCGCATTTGCAACGAGATGGCGAGAGATGGGCGATCAATCGGCGGAACCATAGCCTCTGGCCAACTGAGGCTCGAATGCTTAAGCATGCAGATTACCTAAAACCTGCAACCATTAGCAGACATCTCCCCAACGCCCTTTGCCTGCACAGTGTTTCCAGACAGCTTGGCTGGAGTCTGTCACTCCCCCACTACAGCAAGTCCAAGACGAATTTGTCATTCAAAATCGTGGTCAATTTCTCAGCTGTGCTCAGTGTCGAGGCTCGTCAACTGAAAGACCCTCAAATATGTTCCATGAATACTTATCCGGAGAATGGCGTAAACCTTTCAAACATAGGTTCCTCCTCAACTCTTAAATAGGTCTTCCATATTGCAATTATTACCTGGGACTGAGTGACACCCATCCCCGCATGCACCGTTTCCCCGGTCTGTGATCATAGTGGTCTTAACATGCCACAGCCGATCAGCATTCTCTAGAGTGGAGATATTATATCGATGCTCGCCAAATGTAGCCATTGACAGTATCCATATCCAGCTAACTTCAAGCAGTACTGATGGGAAGCTCGTTGACCACACAGTCGTTGCCAACTGGTAGTACATCTTAACACTACAGCAGTATACTACACGAGTAAGTCTTGTCACCATTTTTCTAACGCTAGCCATGTCCGTATTCAGATCACGTGGCATGATGCATAATTTCAGACAGGTGGACTGTTCCGATATATCAATGTCTTATAAAATCCGTCGTCAGAAACCCATTTGTAGTTACCTTACCCCATGGGCCAGCCAGTCAAACAGGTAAGCAGCTCAACTGCACGGATTCAGCTGTAGTTGAAACCCAAGATGTTGATCCATCCAAAGCTCGTACTTCATCCGTTTGGTGTCGTGTAGCAGGGCGGTATGGTGAGGATCACATACAAGCATTTGACATCTGAATCCATTTCAAATGGTCCCAGCCAAGCTATTCGCGTGGTGACAAATTTTTCCCCCCGTAACGGGTTTACCCGCTCGTTTGGGGCTCGCCAAAAGAAAACCGTGGCATTCAGGAGATTCATCGGGCTCTATATTGCTCGGTTGCTTTAGTTTAGGAGCACATCATACGTTCACACTCGATATTTGAAAGAGGTTTTTAGTAGCCACAAAACCAATGAAGTTTGGTATCTGATGAAACTAACCTTTCAATGTTCAATCAGTGCTTTGTTTGAGGGGTATTTATACGTATCTACTGCACTTTTCGATTGTTCTCTCCCCGAAGCTCTTGGAAGTGATGGGACAGGGTTCATTTGATATCACAAGCTGGCCTCAGCCGGCTAAGTATGACGTAGCATCTGAGGAGTTTGATCCAGTTGTGCCCTCTGCTGTTGCCCGAGGTCCTTCAAAATGAACCCTGGCAACTGCTTGACTAACTGTGTTTTGTGTTATAACAGCCAAAGAGTGGCTTCACGACTCTTTGCTATCCGGATGAGCTTGGAAAAATTTCGCCGACTTATTAGGCTACAACGGAGGGTAAAGCCTTTAAGGGTCGCACGTTAGCTGTTTTGGTATACTAAATTGAAGCACCTTTCAAAGCTGAAGAATTCTGCCAGCGAAACACACTGAGCTTCATTCTCTGTCTTTGGTAAGTAGCCTCATGAATAAATCCGCCAAAAAGTTTTCTAGCCCACTCTAGGGAGATGTGCTAACCAGGAGAGTACCGTTCTTCGCAAGAGTCCCAGTTGTCTCCGTGGTCCCAATAACTTACCTTAATTTCTCCATGTCTCTCGAATTTCCTCCATATGATTAGAAACTTAGCCTCCGCCAGCAAGCCTTCGTCGCCCTGAAGGTCACTAGCCCCACCCCTCTGACCGCGTATGCTGTGTCCGGGTTTTGCATTCAGGCCCCTCTACACCCCACTGATACATTCGGCAGTAATCCTGGCTTAAACATCGATAGCCAGAAGACTTCCACAATAGTAGTCTAAACCACGCTGTACTGTACTTTACACTGAATCCGACCTCGACAAGGAAAATAACCAGTGTCCAATTGTACAAAACAACCTAGGCAACTGTGGGAAGGGATACGCCAGCTTTAGCGATCTGTTGCGTCAGGGAAGGAAGCCATTCCAGTAAACCGTTTAATTTTTTACCAAGTTAATTTTCTGGACACTGAAGGTTATAGGGCCCGTTCTCATAGGCTCACTTCTATTTTGACACAAGTTTTGAACAGCCACCAATAACTACTGGGGTGTTCGGTACAAGGGCAGCCCGGTTTCACAATCGCCTGACCGAGTTACCTCACATTAGTTGACTCTTCTCCATTGCTTGTGGGTTTGCCATAATTTCAGTTAATTCCGCGGGTTATGTGTTGGACAGTACTGGCATGGCAACCGAATATTCCCGAGGATAATCATGGAATGACACGCAATCTGGTCTACAAGCGACCGACCAAATATTACTTCAATAATAGAGCTAAACCGGTGGGTGCCAGAACACGGAGTTTTGGGTGCGGCCTCATGCGAAGCCAAAGGAGGGAACAATGAGGAAACAAAAGAATCCATCTACACTGATGGTGGTATCTCCAGCAATTGTGAAACCAAAATTCAATGTGCAACTATATATTACCTCGAGTGATCCTCAGCGCACTGAAGATGTCTCCTCGAATGGTGACGAAACGTTTGCAAATCAATTGCCAAGCTCGGCGAACAGATCAACAGCCACCCGATCAATTACCTGGACGCTGTTGTGTCATACCAGGTGAGGAAATTTTCCTTGTTTCAAAGTGTCCAGGATCATTGCCTTTATGTTGCGGTAGTCCAAAACCATCTTGTACATGGTATATGCTTTGAAGGACCACAAATCGATTCAGCAATCGTTGTATTGATGGTAGTTTGTAAGGAGATTCGACAGTGTTCAACCGAGTTCCAGTCTCTATTTAAACGTTTCAGATCTCTCCACACTACCATCAATCTATAAATGGCCCAGGAGAAGGCCAATTTCACAAGATGAGTAAAACTTGCATCTGAGAGGTGGTCATTCAATGAACCAGTCAATACCTGGCCACAAGATATGGCTTCGGTGAGTTAGAAAGGAGTGTCGCTGCGTCTTGATTGAATAAGAGCTGATCAGCCACTTGCGGTCGAACGGTTAAGTGCTCAAACCTTGGGGGTAAAAACTCTCTGAGTCTCGTGAGGTGCGCACTGCTGATAATTCTTAATAAGGATGAAATCGCTGTACGGTGTTTTTCAGCTGTTCGGCATAGATAAGTTTTGCTTACAGGATTGAAAATCGTTGCACTGGGAATTCAGGGGTGGAGGCTTAAGATGGATAACGCAATTTCGGTATTAGCGAATACACAGATGGTTTTCATATCACCGCAAACATGACGCAAACGACAGACATCTTTACTGTTTACAAAGAGCACAATGTTCATTCTACACAACTGCTTATTTAATAAATTTCGTCAGCGTTCGACTGGCCAACCTGGGGGTGGAAAATGTCGTTTGGCCCAAAGGTGCTTTTCAGATGCCACTCGGTGCTTACGTGCTAGGCGATTCAACAGGCTGGGTTGGGTACGTTGAGGTTTATGTCGTCCTGATCGCATTTGTCAAGAGAAAGGTGTCGTTTCGTCGGACACGTTAGTGACTGTCTTTTTCACTAAGTTTTGTAAACAATCGGAACAAGTTAAATCACGACATCCGTTGGTTCAGTTATCATCTGTTCCGCAAGCGGTGTCCTCTTTCTATCCTTTAAATTTACTATGGAGAAATTCCCAGTTAGTTCACACAAAAAATAGAAGAGAAAAGCATCTTGACCGATTGTTCGAGTGGAGGAAGTAAATAACCGGGTGCGTATAGACATATCGACGTGCACTTGGTAATTAAATTCAGGTCGAATTTCACCAGCAAACTGAAGTCGCGTGAACTCCTGTATTAGCTTACAAAACAGTTGGTGACAAAAACCCTGGACTCGTCGCGACAGATAATGAAACAGGAAGTTGCTGAAGGTAACACACTCATGAAGTTACTGGGAATTTGTCGACAGCCCAATACCCGGCTGCTTCGGGGTCATCAGATAGATGCAGCCCCCGAGTTGTATTCATCCTTTTGTTCTACTTGGACTCAAATAGGGCGGAATTCGACAAATACCCTCATTTGCACACCAATTTGGTTTTGACAGGGGACTCAGACAAACTCAGCAAAATCTGTAGTTCATGGTGGTTTGCTTCAAGACTACATTTGTTTGTCGAAGGGAGTTGACTTATATCAGGTAATCGTTGAAGGACAAGATGGTGAACGTGAAAAAGTAAATGATTGGAAGGTGACAAACTTCGTTGACCACACCGGGCGAAGACACTGGGGAGTTTACTGACAACAGAGGGAATTGGGAAATGCCTGCTAATCGACTGGCTTCATTGCGTGGTCGACAACTTTAATCGGAAACGTTGGCGCCCAAACAGGGTCCAACTGGTTCTCAGCCAACGTTACTCCTAAAAATAGGTTGATGCTTATCCGGCGTAAGCAATCTTCTCCAAAACTGTTGTGTGTTGACGAAACACTTTTGGTCGCACTATATTCTGCCTTACTTTTATTGGAATTTGTTTTAAATGATCATCATTCGTGAATTTTGGCGCACACTCAATTTCAAAGTTGCACTGACAGGACTCAGCAAGATGTGGGTTCGACTTCAGAGATGTTTGTTGCGAAATTGGTGACTGCCCGGTTTTCACCGTTTGCAGCACTATGAAATTAGAATTGTCTGTTGACCGCGAAAAATCTCTCACTTAGATGAATCACCCGTACAAAAGTGCCGCGGAAAAACGCTCTGAGCATAGGCATTTTCACCCATGAAATGATATCCTCCAGAAAATTGTAGTTTCCGAGAAATCATTTCCATGTGCCGGATACCGATTAGCTAGAAATAATGCAATCTATCAGGACCTGACAACACGATTTCCCAGTGGACCATACCGGTACTTTCATAGGCTGATTACCAAAAGTTATAGAATTCAACTTTACTCTGCAACTTCAGTTTATTGATCCCAGCACTGGTATTGTTGTGATGGCAGCCACTATTTTATGCACGTCAAAATAGTCTGGAATGGTGCTTTTAAGAGTGAACTCTGCATTTTCAAAGCCTCATAAGTTGGGCTCGGACGCGATGTATTGACAAGACGTCTCCGACGATCGTCAGGTTGTTAGACGACTTGACGGAAATGGCCGAAAGTCAGTGTAGAAGCCTAATGAAGTCGTTTTGCGAAAGTGAGTATTTTCTGATAGTCCTGCTTATCGCGACGCCTCCTTCCAAACTCTATTTTATGTAAGGGACCCGAAGGTTATAAATGTGGAACTCTAATCGATTTTGACTCTACCAACCAAGATAAGGTGAAAATCATTTCTATCCAAAAATAGTGAGGTACTAAACCCTGTGTCTGCACTGTGTGTACACTCCTAAAAAATCCGTAGTGTATCGGTTTTTAACGAGTTTTACACGCAGATTCAATTGAAGTAAAATTTTTGGATGTCAACTTACCAGTTACCAAACGCCGTGGGTAGTTCGAGAAACTCAGGCTGGATTTCCAATAGTTCGTCAATTTTTCCCGGGTAAGATTGTTTTTCAACGTATTTTTGAGTTCCGAGAGGGATGTTTGCTAGCCTTAGTCCAGTGTTTCTGAGTTCCACTTCATTGTATTTCAATGTGACACCTGCGAACTATTCTGCTTTCGAGAGAAAAGAACCACCGGCTTGTGATTAGCAGTACAACCTACGATTTAAACGACAATATATTCAGTCATACTTCACTACAGGAAACTGTGAAAACCGTTCCATATTTCGGAATGGAGCAAACCAAACACTCTATATTGGACGGCTACTTCTCTGTAAAGGTCTAATTGCTCTGCACGTCCGTTGACAGCTCAGTTTTACCACTCAAAAAGACTACGAGTTAGGCAGATTACCTGACGAAACTGATGACCAGGTGGCTGTGAATCTAAACATGTTTTTTCTTGGATTGTAACTCAAGAAGTCTGAAGTTTTACCCAAAGTTGTATGAGTTAGAAAGCATATCTGAAAGGTCCTGGAAAGACAATCCAGCCTCCAACTAATCATGCAAGTTTTTCTCATAAAATACAAAAATATTCGTTCAGCTGACAGGCTACCCGATGAGAGTACGAGGGCCGAGTACTGCCAACTTGCCGAAGCCTAGACAGGAGCAGTCGAGACGCTGGGGTTGGGTTTGCACCACCGAACTTCGGGTCAGGAATTTCGCGCCTTAACCATCGAGCCATATCAAAATTTCTCTTGTGCTCTTAACCTAAACGGTTCGCGACTGTTGGTGTCATGTCGCGTACAACACACGTTCCCAGGTTCCCAAAGAATTCAACGACTGGTCATAATAGAATACCTCCCTTTTACGTATGTGGAGCTACTGGACGCTAATTTTTGAGGCCGCTAATGTGAACTTTGGACGTGAACTTTTTAAACACGTCTACATGACCCGAAAGCCTTCGTTAACAGTAGTTGAAGTCAGTAGTGAGTAAAACTGTCAAAAACCGACGGACAGCTTTTGTGATACCACGCAGCGTGATGATATTGATGGTGGTTTGAACACTAGTTCGTAAAAAGTTTGAAAACAGTAGTTCAAATACCACTGTGGAATGTGTGCAGGTCCTTTGGTAAGTGCGTGACACACTTGTCGTTCAAGATGCATAAACTTCCGGACTCATTCTAGATTGAGTGTTGACTCACCCCCATTTTCACTGTAGTTTATAATCTGAATTTCACTCAACTTTGGTTACTGACACGCTCGAGTGGACCACTTTTTTTAGTACATTCAAAATTTAACGACTGCGGAACTTGAGAACCTTACAGTTTCAACGAAGGTTTTCCGTTCTCATACTCGACCCCTAGTCCTAAGTGGCAATTACACGTCAGCATTAATCTGGTACAAACAATCGTCCTTCTCTCATGACGCATCTTTTCCAGTTTTTTTCACGGTGAAAGAGCAGAATCACTGGATTTGAGTTTTACCCATATCCGAACTCTAGTGGTGCTTATCTTCGGTCGTTTAAACCCGAGATCTCCAAGTGTGAGGTGCTAACCGCTCAGATAACGCACACGAAGTACAACTGAATCATCCTGTCTGCAAAGTGATTAGGATCCCGGATTTTAGTGGAGTCTGTCAAGTTTGTTTGTATGCATGTTTGAGCACCCTTGGTGGGCGAAATCGCATGTGTATGTGCGTAAAAATCAACACAGAGAATTCATTTCCTTCTGGGCGGGTTTTACATCCACAAACGATACCGGTCCACAGGCTTAGGTGTAAGTGTTGGCCGTCAGACGGCTTTGCTTCCTGAGGCTCCAGATTCGGTTGTGGTGACCGCCTCCCGTAGCCCTTCTAAGGTCTGAGACTGGGGCTATGAATGACCCGATGCAGTTTGCATCGAAGTTGTGCTGCCGGTGGGACTGCCAATAAAAGTATTAAGTACACAAAAAAGCAAATGTTTTCAGGGATTACGTTTACAAGATTTTTCACATTTGAAATTTAGTGAGTTTTTACAGATCTCTAAGAGGAATTTACCTGTACTGTCACTTGGTACTTCTCGTAGTCATAAGGGTTCCGCGAACTGCAGATGAAGGAACGTTGCCCAATAGCGCATTTATATGGCCACTGAGTGACGGTCTGGACCATCATCTTTCTAGCATCAGTGACTCAATGAAGCATATAGGAACATGCGCTCATACATACTGCTCATTTCTGTCTCCTTTTCGTACTTCTTAATAAGGCCGATTCAAGCGTGCGCTTCTCGCTAATTCAGTTCTAGAAACATGCTCCACAAATTACAACCAAAATCCGCCTATTCGAAATTAGTTTCTCCTGCTTATCACAAGGTGTTGAATCGGAAAACGACGGGTCCTCAACTTTGATAAACAGCAGGTAGTATTTTCTAAGGTAACACGTTATACTGAAGGAACACCGACCTCCCTTTTTTGTAGTTTGGATGATAATAATCGTTTGATTGTAACAAACTTTTGGTTCTCCGCCGCCATGTCACCCAGCGGAAGCACAAAACCGAGATACTGCAAGGTTGCCCATTCCTAGACAGGATCAGTCGACATGCCAGGGTTGGGTTAGAAACACGGAAGTTCCAGTCAGCAAGTTCGCGCCCTAACCATTGAGCTATCCCAAGCTTACGGTTTTCTTATGGTTTGCCTATAGTTTGTTTTCACTCTTGTAACGGCATTCCATTAGATCTCATTTCAACACGTGGCTCGACGTTGTGAAGTAATTAAGAGAAAGGTGAAGTCAGGGACAGCAATCGACTGATAATGACAATAAAAAATCATTGGAATGAGGTTAGCTGGCCCTCACGTCCTGGTTCTGATATATAGTCCGAACCACCTCGATTGTATAAAAACCGGGTGTCCAAGGTACGGAAGAGGACTAGCAAAGAACTCACCCATATATGTGTTCTATCTTAGCTCGTCAAGATGTGTTATTATGATTAACTAAAAGTATACTTTTCTTATTTATTTACTTATTTATTTGTTTACCACCCTGCCGTAGCCAAAGTGGCTCCATTTAGCTGACAGTTGGTTCGGAAGAATTTAGTGTGGATAATAAATGAAGTATAAAGACTTGACGTTTCATCCAGTTGGGTTTAACTGTAAGCGCAAGCTAAGTTCATCTTGATGAGTTTATCACCACCAGCAAACATAGCACGCTGGTATATATCACACTTTGTTGGATACCTGGTTGACTCAGACAGTTTGGTAATTGATCACGTGAGTGTTGATGTGTACGCCAAGAATGGCGACTGACTTGCAGACGTCTCGTCACAATTTGAGAAGACGCCATCAGTGCAAAGGTGCTTACGTTACATAGTTTGCAAAGAGCAGCTTTAAGCTATAGCCTGGGTGGCTATTGGTAACAATCTTATATTGAGTCTGATTGGCCCGATCGTGAACTGTGTTGCGACGTGGTCTACACTTCTTGTGTTCGACTGTTCCACACTTCCATTATTTTCTGTTATTGGTCCTTTCGTCATGTGTGTTGCGTCGTGGTCCAGATTTCTGCGGCTCGAATGGCTTTTAGTTGGCTTGTGTGTTCCACACAGTTTGTACTTTCCGCGCATAATTAATGAGTTGGTGGAATTCATATAAGAGCAATCGGGGCGGTTTGACCGCAGTTCCAGATAGAAATCAGTGCACGTATTCCCTCTTCAGTGATTGTAGGTTACGGGCTATAATTAGCCAAGTTTTCTCAACCAGTAGCTGCTCTCTTGACCCAACATCTCTTGCTTTACTTTGGTGGGCTGCTGGTCGATTGCAAGCGGTGTGTCGTCGTCCAACTTGGGTTCAGTGTGCTCAGTGTAGTTGATCATCATATGAGTACAGGTCGCTCCTAAGACGCAAGCAAGTTGTCGTCTTCGGGTACTGTTAACATACCACTTGTTTGTGGCTGTCCACTGATGTGTCCCTGTGCATGTGTTAAATCAACCTGTATGGATGGAAGGACTTAAACTGTCACCACAGAATCCAATACCTGTTTCGTCCTGATTAGAATTCACTAGATGTATGTAGCGGAATGGGCTCTTCTCCCTTCCAAGATTTCAGCATGGTTGAGGTTTACTGGCTACGCAAAGCAACTCAGAAAGCTATAAAGGATGATTCGAGAAGGTACGCCGTACAAGTGAGGCACTTTCAGGATAAACCAGGCATCCAAAGTCGTGAACCAGAGCCTAGGATTTCTGGTGTAAACCGTTTGAAACCCCCTTCTCAACACTGCCAAGTAATGCGCTATAGCTCTCCCGTGAACAGTAAATTGTGTAACATACGGCGAATCCGCTCACAAAAATGGAAGAAACTCCATTGGCCTGATGCTCCTTTCCAGGTACACCAGTGACCTTCCTGTTCTCTCATTTTCACCCGTCTAACTTCATCAAGACCGGTAAGAATTAGGAAAAATCTGAGATAACATTCACCAGTCACACAATATAAATAGTCTGTCTGTAAATTACTACATTCAACACCTCGCAAAATCTATCTATCTTGTCCGTAGAAGTAGCGAAACTACTCTATCCTCGGGCACCCGAGCTGCATCTAACAGACATACAGAAAGGCACTCAGCTTGTCCATATTTTAATGGAACTTTTTTCCTGCAAGTGAAGCTAATCCATGACGAAGGGCTGAGAAGTCCCTTATAGCCGTTTCGTCCTCATTGGGAATCATCGGCGTTGCGCATCTTACGAAAGTCCAGTAAGGAGTCTCGAAATCATGACCTACCGGCTAGTCGTTTGAATAGTTAACCGCCCGTATACAAACGTCTAATCATCAGCGTGTTTAATTCGAACTTGGACGCGATGTAGTGCCGTTTATCCTTCAATCCCGAGATCCACATCACACGGTCACAGGCGTTGATTGACTTTTCGATGTCCCCGATGAAATTTTCGCTCATCATCATTGTCTTATTCGAAAAGGTGTGCATACCTCTTAAATTTATTTTAAAAGACGCAAGATCCTTCAATGAGCTGTTAAAGACGTAACAATGAACTACAGACGAGTTTATCAGAAGGCAGATTTGAACTGGCATCGTCTCTTTGCAGTCGCGGTAAATGCTCACGAAAACGGTAGATGAGAGCATCTTTACAGAGTATCGAAGTTCAAAAGCATTCCAGAGTTGTGAAGCTCCCGGAAGAAGTGAACCTGATTTTTAATAAGTTACTGAGGTATCGAGTGCATGTCAATACAGGCCGTATAAGGCCCACGAATCTCTTGAAATCTCAAAATATGGGGATAAGACTTCCAGTTTTCTTAGTATGCTTCGTCTACAGGCACGGTGTCATCTCCAAAAAAAGATCGGCTAAATCCGAATGATTAGAGGTGATCAGTTTTTAGCAGTTAGCACGCTCCTGTGCGGAGCCCAAACGACGTTATACTTCTCTATT
The DNA here is from genome assembly GCA_004794785.1 of Opisthorchis felineus. Lineage (NCBI taxonomy): Eukaryota > Metazoa > Platyhelminthes > Trematoda > Opisthorchiida > Opisthorchiidae > Opisthorchis > Opisthorchis felineus. The sequence continues at coordinate 379,752 of SJOL01013076.1, read as the reverse complement.
CTCAGGGTTTACTTTCATATTCTACGGAGGGCGAGCTACATTTATCTATACTGTAAGCACAGAAAAAATTTCTCCGGGGATGCAAACTTAGGTGTTAAATATCAAATCTGACTGGAATTTGTCTACCTACAAGTAATATACAGATAACTGTCATCTAACCGGTGCTCTCTTTTACTTGGCGTGATTGGTCTTGCTCGTTTTTAATATAAAGGTGTAGCACTAAAGCTCATCGGCACTGACGAACCCTAGACATGTTGTGCTTCGAAGTTAGAGAGAGAGCACTGTGGATAGGAATTCCGCAAATCTGACAGCTACTCAAAGGCAAACAAAAATAATTGTCCTCAAAATTTAACGACTCTAGTAAGCTTCCTGCGTGGTGAGTCCTGCCAGGCGGTTCAGTTGATTGACAGAACCAAGAGGGTTGCTGAGTCACTGTTCAAGTAGTTAAGAAAACGCATCACATCTTGCTGTTAGCAGTAAGATTGAGTTCACTAATGACCGCTTTAAATCAGAGAAATCGCGACTGCAATCTTTATATAGCAATTATTCACTCAGGTTGACAGAACATGTTTTCAGAACTTCGCTGTGAATTAGGCAGTGGGACGAATCAACCAGATTTCTTGTTCTTATTTTACCGTAACCACCGGACACTGGACACTAAAGTTCATGTGTGACCCCCGCAAATTTGTTTAAGAACCCATTACAGACATCATCAAACGTTGGGCACCGACAACCTCTCCCTACGACACAGAGTAAAGGTATAGTTCTTTGTTCTGTCGGAACTCCCGTTCCAGCAATGTGTGGACCGGTCACCCTTAATCATGACGGAGTATACGGTGTTCATCCAAATTCCGAAGAAGCTCTTGATTCTATCCTGTGGCACCGTGTTCTGCAGCGGACGGATGGTGGCTTTGTTGCCCTTTGGAGAGCCGGTCCCGGATGAGTTCCTCCTCAGAAACACGATGCAAAGAAAATGAGATAGCTGGCAAGACCAGTGTGTCAGAAGTCTAAGATAAAGGGAAGCGAAATCAACAGCTCCGAAGTGTGAATCTTGCCTTTGAAAAGCTACGACTGACGGATAAATTTGCATTGGCGACGAGTAATGCATACCATTTTGTTTGGGTGTCTTGCATAAATTTTGACTGGTTCTTTTTCAGACTGTTCCATTGTTATTCTAACTCTCCTGACTACCGGCAGTTCACCTGGCAGACGATTTTCGGGAGTATTTTATTGGCGAAACTATCTCACATAGACTCGGGACAAATACCGGGACACTCGTTTACTCTTTTTTGGCAGAATATAACCAGAACAAATATGGTGCCACAGTCCATTCGTTATCTGACTCAATCCAGTTATGTTCAGAGGGCTTTGTGTAAAACATTATGGAGATCGCGAGGCACAGTGTTTGGCTTTTTACGGAAAGTCTGCTGAATTGCACAAATCATGTGGTGAGCTTTTTTGCTACGGTAAGAAAATGTTGCCGACTACGTGCCTCAAAGATGCCATGCTAGATTGTTTCACTCTCACCTCTCTGCTCTACTTTACAGTGCTTGAATAGTCCTGTATGTGGTGTTTCTCAGCGAACGCTACCAGACCAGCTTCGGGCACCGTTATTCGTACTGTATGCCAAATTCCATCAGGATTCAGTGACTTTGATTATGAAAGTGGTCATCATATCAGATTCTGCACCCGAAACTCATAGCAATATGGCCCCAACAGACCATGTATCACAAAGTCAAACAGTTTCCCAACCGCCATTATGACTGTGTAAAATTAGCTGCCAAAATGTCTACCTCAACCTTAGAGAAACAAAGCGTGTGATAGTCTGCAGCTTGATATCTCGTGTCAAAATTTTATGACTCCCACCGTGGTGCTAGAATCACTATAACTCATTCAAATCATATCACTCCTTGTAGGCTGTGTTCGATCAGTGAACTTCAAGGTCATGTGCCTCACGGCCAATCGCAACCCACACTGTTTCTCCGAGCCTGGGCCAATCAAATCTCATTCAGTTCGGTTCTAATCAAGATGCTCTGGGGATTTATAAAACGGTAATATTTCCCAGCGATTGCATTCTACTTCTACAGTGGTAAAACACATGAGTTCAGCAAACGACTCCAAAAGTTAGAACAAGGTTTGTCTTTAGGTTACGGCTCTGGTATTCAAATGATATAACGTAAGATCTTACGGGTCGTATATATATATATATATATATATATATATATATAGCCT
>SJOL01013076.1:328875-369703 GCA_004794785.1 Opisthorchis felineus | reverse complement strand
AAGAATTCTGATTGCTGGTAGTGCGAAGTGATTTGGGACTTTTGGTGGAGATTTCGTCCTGTAAATGAAGCCAGTTCATGCTGAAAAGCCGGGAAGGACTGTACAGTTGTTTCATCCTTATTGGGAATCGTCAGCAGTGCGTATCTCACGAAACTCCAGAGAATCTCAAACCCGAGACCTCCCGGCTAGCAGTCTGAATAAGTTACTGTTTGACCGGTGGAAGAATAAAATCCACTCGATGAGTGAAACGTTCACCTGAGAAGTGGTTGCTCGAAGAGTCAGTCAACACGTGTGACCGAGTAATGTGGATCTCGTGATTGAAGGGTGAGCGGCGATATATTCCGTCTAAGTGCGAGCTGGTGACACTGCCAGTCGGCCGCTCGCGGCCGAACAGTTAGGCGTTCAAACTTCTAGCATGGAGGTAGCGGGTTCACAACTTGCCGGAGCTTCATGAAACGTGTACTGCTGATGATTTCCAATAAGGATAAAACAACTGTACAGTGCTTCTCGGCTTTTCAGGACAGATTGGTCTCACTTACAAGGCGAAATCTCAACCGACAACTAAAATTTATCCATCTTTGTGCTTTGAACCTGTACTGGGTCAGTTCCGCTTCTTACCCCGCATATCCGCGCATACCTGCCCACTGTCCACCAAAACGTTCTGTTTTCCATCTTAAACGCTTTCCGGTGAAAAATTTGCACGAGGAAGACGCAGATATAAAAACGCAGCCTCAACTAAGTGGAAGGTTACAAGATCTTTGCTACTTCCCGGATAGAACCCAAGTGATTCATCCTGCACATAGGACCGATTCCAGCGATGATGGTGCATCTTTTAAGCCGGAGTGCTATTAATGCTGCATTAACTTCACTTACAAGACGAAAAGTCAGTTGAAAATCACCAAATGTCCTCAAACTACCATCATTTACTAAGTAATTAAGAGGAAGAGTAATTTCACACGATGAGTGAAAACTCATTCTGAGAAGTTGTGCCTGGAGGAGTCAGTCAATAGGTGGTCGCGTCATTTGGTCTGCGTGATTGCTGATCAGTCGCTGGCGGTCGAATGGTTAAGTGTTCACACGACTCGCCGGATGATGGCGGGTTCGAAACTGCTTACATTAGTTTCGTGGGATGCGCACTAATGTATATTTCCAACAAGGACGTAACTGTTGTACAGTGCTTCTCGGCTTTTCAGCACAGACTGGCTTCAGTTACAGGACGAATTCTCCACCAAAACTCTCCGTAGAGAGTTCAGTGAAATTGCCCTTTTAGTGGCGATTAATTTGCGCGTTCAGTGGTTGAACTGTTTTTGCTACTGACCATGCATGTCCAGCATAGGATACCTCAGAAGGTGACGAACTTAATCCAACCTTAAATATGCAAAGGATGTGAGAGTCTACGATGAATTTTCAAAAAGTTTCCCTACCGAAATAAATGTGCGACCAGGATTCTGCTCTCTCCAGTCTTTTTAAATTTTTTCTTTGAATCTCGACGGTTCGAGAGAAGACAGAGGATTTCCTTTTAATTCAACAAGTGCGCTTCACCTATAAAATTCATTTTTCAGAATTTGCACTCCCTAAAAAGCTCCTCACAATTCAAGTAGAATTACCAACATGTGTTTCCTTCGTGCCTTTTGATTCCGATTACTTAGCTGCTGATGAGGTTCATTGACAGTAGTCGAAAAGCTGACTTGCAAGATTCCAGTGAAACCCTTTTCATTGTTACTCATTGTGCGTATAACGTATACGAAATTCATTCATACGGGATACGTTGCGGGTTCTCTAAAAGCATTTAAGTTTGTCGACAGTTTTCTTCGTTAAACCGTGACGGTGGGTTCGAGGAAATCACCGCAAGAACCTCAAAGCTTCAACTCCCGTCTTCCAGTTTATGTCATTTGTGGAGAGATATATCTTAGGATCTCAAAGCCCTCCCGTACTAGATCACAAAATGGCTCTTTTGCAGGAAGTCAGACGAAAATGAATGATCTGTGTTTTCAATGAAAATAGTTCATCTGTTCGTTTGGATTACGTTGGTGTATTTCCAACAAAACCTTTAGAAAACGGGCTCTGTGTTACAGAGCAGGTGATCTAGTCACGGGAGAAGTTCAGCAGCTGTTGTTTATGCCAAAAGGATGTCTGACGCGCTTCGTTCAGGGTTTCACAAGATACTAGATGAACAACTTGCAGCCTGGCAAAGGCCCATGAAGTAGGTAATGAGGGTTTTGGGACCGCCACCTTTAATCAAATGTGTTGTCGGGATATCAGCACCTCTTTGATTCCATCGGTCTTCGAAACCACATTCTTCGCAGCACCTGCTTCATTTGACATGAATCAATATGCATTTTCCGCATTTGTTGTTTTGGCTCAACTGACATTCGTTTCCATGCCCTCCATCCTCCCGAAGAGTTACGACCCAGTCGTAAACGCTTGGTTACTCAGTGAACACGTTATTTTTCGGTTAAAGAGAATGTCTTATATTGTAAAACTTGCGCTTTCGCGTAAGTTTCTAGACACATTCTGGACATATTCCACCCGCTGGACACCGAAATGGTCCGGATCGAGCATTTCTAGATTTACTTTACAGTACCAACTGGAGATTTTCGCTTTTAGTGAGGCCACGTTGATGAGACCAGTTCAAGCGGTGACAGAGCAACGGCACTTTCTCTCGGATCGACAGCATCATGATGTGTTGGCAGAAACTACTAAATGGGACCAACGTCTGCGTCTTTTTTCCGAAGTAAAAAGCAGTTATAGAATCAGCCTCACTTAATAAGAAAAAATTTAAGTTGCTCCATGCTCCAAACCTGAGCCTACAGTAGCTTGGTTTTCTGCATTCGCCCACCCGTGACAAATGGTACCAGGCCGCAAACGAGTGCTGTTTAAGTACTTGTTTATTACGCTAAATGTGCACCCTGTTGTTAAAAAAACCACGTGTCTTTGATTCAAAACTGAACATTTTTGTCCTTTGAGAACCGATGTGGTATAATAGATTATTGACAAACGTAAGCTAGAAAAGTCTTGACCACCAAAGCACTTTGTCGCCGGTTACATAAAATGTGGTGCTTGAAGCAGACGCGAAGCGGAACAAATCAGCGTTAGGCATCAACATCCTTTCTGCTAGAAAGAATAAATGTTTTTCGAAAAAGTAGCTCAAAAGAAGACTAATTTCACGAGATTTTTTTCCGAGAAGTCGTCGTCCGAAGAACCAATCAATAGATGACTACGTGATGTGATTTCTGGGATTGACGGATGAGTGGCGCTACATCCTGCACGAGTTCTAATTCATCAGGCTGCTGGTCAGTCACTCGTTGCCGAAAGAGTGAGTTTTAAAACTACTAGGCGGGAGGTCGTTCTACGAAGCAGTGAATGAAAACCATTCACTTAAAAATGACTTGCCCATATTTTGTGAACGGTATACTAGTGTACTGGAACCCATCTCGCGGTTCCAACGAGTCACAGAAGCATATGTCTGCGTCCGGCGACAGACGAACAGTAAAGAGCAATCTTCGTGGAAACTGCGGTTCACATGCTCAAGGAGTAAAGAAGCAGTTTCCAAAGGTTGGTTCATAACTTTAACGCAGATTGCTCTCCGGTGCAAGGACCGCTGGACTCAAGTTCTCTACCACTTTTTTAGGATCAAAAAAGAAAGCTACTTTTTTTCGGGTGGGAAACTCTTTTTTGAGGCCGATTCATTCTCAAATCGAATTTAGCAATTTTGAACCATCTTGGGTTATCTGCCATAAAGATAGGTATATATTGATTTGTTTTACAATTTCCGACTATTTAGAGACAAATTCGTGTTTATCTTCATCCGAGGCAGAAATATTAGTGGTAACGCTGATGCTTCACTGTCTCACAGTCACAAATTTTATCTAATTATATTTAAGGCCTTACAGTGAAAACAAATGAAGGGAGTAGATAAAGGAGGGATCTGGTGCTTGTCTATCGCAGGCATTCTGGAATGTCTGCGCCTTCGGGACAGGCAATCTGGAAGGAAAGTGACGGCACGAACTTCATTTCTTGCAGTGTCTCCAGTCAAGCGCAGGGGGTCACGAGGACCCCATCCGAGAGGTTTACCAAGCCAACAAGCAATATACTCTTCATAATCGCCAAGTCATACATTGACTACCTTGCAATTTGCTCTATGTTGAAAAGGGCTTTGCGGGCAATAATCGTCTTGGTAGACCATGTTTCGCCATGCGTAGCACTTGGCCGAGCCAACGCAGTTGCTGATGCTCCAGATTTTTTGTGCACAAGAAGAAGCAGGTTTTCATCAATGTTAACTCCATGTTTCATAGAATTTTACTATCTTGTCGACGTTTCAGTCAACACTGTTCACATTATCCGGCATCCGTTAGAATGAAAACGATTAACAAACCAATGTAATTTGATTGACTATAAAAAACGATAGAGTTTCTTAAGAGAACTCGTGAGGCCAGTGAAAACTGTGGTCAACTCAGTGTCAGTTTCGCCCTTCTTGGTGTTCATCAGAAAGTTCCAAATTGTTGTCATACCTAATACACTACTCATAAGGTTGCTGAGAATTCTTCGACAGCCCATGACCGGGTTCGCCCCTTCTTGAGGCTCATCAGGTAGGCGCAGTCCCCGAGCTTCCGTCAACCTTATGTTCTATTTGCCAAACTTAATTTCTACTTGACTGACCTATCGTTTCTCACAGGACAAAGGAATCAACAACCATGAGGATCTTCATAGGAGGGAGGGAATCTGTGCCGGCCATTTGGATATGCTTACTGGTTTTTAGTCTCACGGCGTACTTTGCCAGTTTTTCTTCGAACTTGCTCTACTGGTTTTCAAGTCTAAATCACAAAATCAGATTAGGTCCCGTTTGTGAAAAAAATACACATCTGGGATAGAAAACTTATATTAGTCCAAAAAACACAAACGATGATGTTTTGCTGTGAAAGTTTGAGGAATCTAAAAGAGAGAAACATAACAAAACTGTTAACTCCTGGTATAGATTTAAGCCTACTTGGGATAATTCACAACCACTGTCGGAAGTAGAGCAATGAAAAAAGAACATTTAAACGCAATTGTCGCTTGCTTGGGATTGCACTCACTGTATTAGTATGTTCGGGGTGATGTTCAGTCGTTGGACAATGGAACCATATTAAAACGACAACGTTTGCGGCCTCCATTGAGCTCTCCCAAAAGTTTAACCGCATCCCCTCGTGAAACAGGATGACTGAACTTTACATCATACGTTGCAATATATTCGGTGTGTATTGATCCCGTGGATGTTTCCAGTAGAAGGCATTTTTTAATTCGAACACCATTTTCAAACTTTTGAGATTTAAGCTGGCCCAAACGTGTAAAAAATGATAACGAAAGTAAATGTAGATGAAACCTTTAGAGTTACGATGGACATACAAAAACAGTAGCGCATCATTCTTTTCCCCCCGAAACAAAGATTACATATTGAAAATCACCTTCCATTTTACTTGTCTAAACAAAAATATTATACTAAATACATCTTGTCCGGATATATTTGTATGAAAAGCGTATGAGAGTTGAGTACTGTCACCCTGCACGTTTCTCTAAGTAATTTTTGTCCTTTCATGCTCTCTCAAACATTTGCAGTATGATTCTGCCTTTCTTAAAGCATTTATTGAAAGCTGCAAAGTGATACTACATAAGCTTTCCAAAAAATTCACCACAGCTCCATCAGATAATTGTATCACAAATATAATTTTCATACTAATAGCCTAATAGCGAGGAATGCTTGATCAATGTTCACAACCACTTAAGTCTATCTGGCCCTCATTCAAATGGTCAATAATCCTGACAGTCTTAGTGAATCAATAAAACCTCACGTGACTGCTTGGCCCCGTCGATACCGATTGGGGCTTTGGAATAATAAATCTAGAAAGCACGCACACGACAGCAAAATGGCCGGTCCATCGTCCTGTTGAGTTTAAATGACTTTCTCCAAGAGGACTTTGTTTTTTATTCATCATTGTGTTTTACTCGATACATTTCACCCCAAAATAGTTTCTCTGGTTACTGGTAAAGCAGTAATTTTTCTGGTTGAGAGCAGGCGCAATCAAGAGCTATCCTAAAAGTGCATTGAGCGAAGTACGTTGCCACGCTGTCCACCTACCTTATCGCATATGCATCCTTTGGCTGGGAATGTCAGTTTGGCTCCTGGAAAGACAGATTGTTGAAATGGGCTGCTATCATCTAACGGCAGTGATGTTTAGAATAAAGAACGTGATACTCGAAAGTGCCACGGGGCTCTTCAGAGTTACAACAGGCAGTAATCGTCATTCAGAACAAACCCAAACAAAATTAGGAAGAGCATGCCACAAGGTTTTTTGTTTGATCAACTTACTTTCAAAATGGACACCTCGGTTTTCTCCAGGATAACCTGTATATGGGATCATAGAGGAAATATATTCGTTTCGAATTCGTTTTCATTCAGTTAAATACCCTACTTAATGCTACGTTTAGGACTTCGACCTTCAAAGAATGCCCGGGTTCAAACCACGAACTTTCCGGTCAGTAAATTTGCGCTCTAACCACTGAGCCATGTCACTCACGTTCATAAAAATGAAACACTTTTAATCTTGGAAGCGTTGGATGTTTGTAACAGAAAACGAATCATTACTAGAACAGATGATTTCCAGTGAGTAACCGAAACAATTTACCTTATAAGGCCGCTTAAGGCATTCTCAATGTAACGACCAAGCACAAAAGTACAAACGTTAACACTAATACAGTTTTCCAAGTTTGACTGTCAAAATATCTTTATTCCCATGAACTCTGCAGTTTTGGATCCCTGCTCAAAATTCGCAGACAGCCCACTACCGTTTTCGTCCTATTTTGGTCTCATGAGGTAAGCTCCGTCCCCGGAAGCTGAGTTAATCGGTCCGTGACTTGAATAGAATTTCGGTGGGACATTTACATTCAAGTTTACATGCATGATGAAATCGCCGGGGGATTTGTGGCTTTAATAGCAGACAAAATTTTATTAAATCTCTTCGCAACTCTACTTTGAAACATATTTCGCAAAGAAATATCAATGGGCTAGTGACAACGAGGGATTTTGTCGAAAATTCAGCCGAAGCAATTTTAATTTTATCATGCCCTGCAAGCTTGGACAGTTTTCATCGAACTCAGCGCCGCATATAAAACAAATACATTGAGCAGCAATACGGCTCAAACTGAGCTTGAAATGTTAGATTTCATCGAATCCATAAGGGTGCATTACTAACCAGAAGCAAGTGAAGTTCCTGTTTCCAAACTGTAGCTTTAACACTTCCAATGGCTTCTGACAGCCCACTACCGGTTCTGCCATCTTCGGAGCTTCCCTTGAGCTTCCACGACCCCTTTTTGGTACTCGGAAGCCAGATCACAGATAACTGGAATTAAACTTTGTTTTCAGATTATTAGCTGAGCAAACGGAGTGTCAGCTGAATTTTCCATTTGAAGCGCTTTTCAAGTGGGTGTCATACTCCATGTTTTAACCAGAACACTAAATAAGGTATCGAACAAATTTACGTTGACAATATGCTGGAAGGCAAATCATACAGAACAAAGATTACTTTGCTTTAATTTACTGAGATTTATTGATGTGGTCACAGTATACCTATCTGTCCGTGCGTACCTAAGTCTGTGCCTTAAGCCTGTGCGTTTGCAGTCGTCGAACAACACAACACAAGGATGTGCGAGACCTCAACAGCTTGAGGTGTTCAGACATAAATTTCAGTCATGCTTCAGAATAGAGTTGTAGCTTTCCTAGTGAATGGGAAATAAGCAACCGCGGCACGTAAGTGCTGGTCGTACCAGAGAGGGGTGTTTGACAGGGAGCTAGAATAGTGTTAAATGTCAATCCTCTTCTAAAAGGTTGTTTCCCAGTTGGAGCTGGACCGCTGCAGCAAGACTTAGGGCTTGGGTCAGTCATCGTGCACGCATTTGGTTAGAGAGTTGATGTGTAAACCCTCGAGAATAAAAACAACTATTCCATCCACAGGCCTGATCGGTAAACACTTATTCAGTGTGGCGTTTTTTGCAGAGAAATGGATAAAATCCATCCGCTTCCGAAGCAAAGCACGTATCACATTCGATACCAATAATCCGGTGGAAATGTAATAAGAATTTGAGGACAGTTCGGTTTGTTGCACGTCAGTCGAGCTGCTTAAATATCTCAGTAAATACCGACTAAGAGTACTTCACAGCGAAAATGTCTTGTACCAACGTTTTGAATCTCACCTGTCAAGGTTGCACAACCGATTTCTTGCAAGTTCAGCTGTCGATTCAACACCCACAGATAGAAATCTCTTGGGAGATGTCGATGCTCTGGGCGAAGTTTATCATGATCCACTGTAATTTTGAGTGTAAACACCCCTGTTTCCTCCTGTTCAAGAACTTCACAATTTGAGAATCGTCCCCTTCGCCAATATTCTTCGTTCAATTCGCTCAGCTAAAACACGAAGAGAACATACATATAGAGAGGTGATATTGCAAGACCAAGGTGGTGAATCAGACTGCTTTTACGTTTTTCTTACCGACTTGCACGGGTCCGATTGATCAACACTGAATCTTTCGGGATCCAACTGGACATAAATAGCTGAAATGCAAAAAAACTCCCAAAGATAGAATGATGACAGCCGAAAACTCATCCCGAATTTACTTGATATGATAGCAGTGTACAAACGACGGTTTCAGTTTTTGTTCAACTAGCAGATCGATTCTCCACAGGTTGAATAACACGAACAGTATAAATGTAAAATAAACAAAAATTGAGCGTTGACACAAAACTCACAGTGAAAATCCCCCGAACTTTTAGCTGTTCTAAATAAATTGAAGAGCAGTAGCGGCAAAATGTTGTTCATATTAGTGAGAGATGATTTTTCTGAAACGGAATCACTCTGTATTTATTTGAACAAGCTCAAACTGCGTGCAGCGCGCTCATTGGTTCGCCATTGGTATCGGTACCATCAAGTGCCGCTTAATTGGCAGAATCTGAAGTAACGTAGAAACCACCATTAGCTGCTCTGGGTATCTACACTGTGTTTTCGATACGCTGTGGAGGGGTGTTCGAAGTTTTCTAACTGGTCTTGGAAAGCAGTAGAGCATCGCCCAGGTGTCCTCGCCATCCTCCACTTTGCCAGCCTGCTGGTGGCTCGAACGCGCAACATTCGACTGCGGTTGACTGACCGTCAGTGTGAGTAAGTCGCACTTCTACATGTATTCATTTGCATCACGTGATGTGCTTCTGACTATCCTTACAGGTAACAAATCAGAGAGGAAACGATTTGAAATACATAATTTCTCTTTTTCAAGGCAGATTAATTTTATTTTCTGAGAAATTAGCTTTGCAATTTAAGTGTGGGTGACTAGCCACCCGTTGATGAATGCCCATTCAGAGGGTTAACACTGAGATTTATGGGTTCGCATCATAGACCAAAAGGCTGTCTCATACTCTGCATCCTCTCCGCATGTTCCGATTTGGTGTTTCAAGGTGGATTCAAGATTCAAACAGAAATCCGAGAACTGCTTTTTTCATTTTTTAACTATGCTGTTTTGAAAAAAAATCATTTACTAAGAGAGTGTTTTGACTCAATTTTTGGAAAAGTCACCAACAACTTTTTTGATGCCACCGGAGCGTTCCTTGAGGCTCTAACCGGAAACGCTTAACCGTTATCCAGCTATATCCGTAATTCCAGCTAGTGTGACCAAGTCGTTACGGGTGGATTGCTTTGGAAAACACAGCTAGTTTTATACCAGTTGCTTTTCACATGTAACAGCCAGATAGTATCTTCGAGTGACGCGTAATTCCGGAACCTCCGGGAAGGCAAAACAAAGTCGGAGCTGGGCTTCTATACGGTACTATTAACGTAAGACATCAATTCACAAAATATAAAAACCTTGACAGTAGATAATCGTCCACAACAAATTGTCCACTTGGACTATAAGAGTACCAACCAAATGAGCAAACAGGCTCCCACGTGAGACGGTGACACGTACCTAAGGTCGGCCACCAAATGGCTAGCTGGCCTCAAGGTCAACTGAGTGACGTGGTAGGGACAGACAAAGCCAGTTCGCACGCACTAAATACAAAAAGTGGAGCGGGGGTTACTAATAGGGCCAGAAGAAAGGTGGGGAATTTCAAATGTCAAAGTACTGGACGATACACCGAATTAGGAAGCTTAATAATGTTCTTCGTTCAGCCGATATACCTGAGAAACAAGCACGGTGGAAACGGTCAGATAGATTAATGTGGACAGAATGGTGAGCAGATGTGTGGTTTCTTTTTGCGGCGTAGGACTGACGTTTCAATGAAGACTACCTAGTAGGGATCAAGGAGAAAAGAGCGGGCTTTCATCTGATTCCATTCATGGACAGAAACAGTCGTTCGGTACTTACATCTGCATTGAATCTGTTTTGTGGATGTTATGACGCATAGATTCTACTGACTGACAAGATTTCGACATTTCCAAGTTTTTCCCGCCAACTAATAACCGATTAGCATTAGAATCCAGGATGTTTTTGGAAACCTTCTTATCAGGAGAATCCAGCGGTTTTCAAAAAGGTGTACGTCAGAATTTAAAAATTTAAAATTAAAAGTTCACCAAAAATGATTTTTTTGTTGTTGCAGACTTGGAGTACGATTCCATTGCTGCACTGATATTGATCGATGAGCTCTAGTTCAAAAAACCTACGTATACACAATATGGTGATGATAATATTGCCGATGAAATGGCTGTTGTCATCTAAACAAACAATTCTGAGTTGGAACTACGCGCCTTTTTATTTTGATGCTTTTTCGAAAAAATATCACGAATAAAGAGAATGCTTTTTTCACAAATCTGTCGCTGCAGCTCATCTGCTATTCACATCCTTGGTAGTACCTGGGTTCGATCCTCGGACCTCAGTCAGTGATAGTGAATATAAATTTTGGAACAGCACGAGTATTCAAATACAGGTTTCCAGCAGCTTTTGTTCGTCTGTGGCGCCACTCTGCTGACAGCCAGATGAGTCTGTCAAGAGAAACATGACAGTTTCGGTTTTGTAGTTTTTATATCTTAGTTGTCCACTTCTAGGTCACTTTCCAGCGGTGCTGCCGTCGAACCATCTAGACGCAGATTCCACTAACGTGTAGTTGTGGTCGGGTGGTCGATTCCGACAAAAACACGACAACCCATGTTGCTTGGTCACACGACCGTTAGATGTGCAAAGTCATTTTGTCTGGCACAGCTCAGAGACTTGCAAAGTCGTTAAAAATACCTTGTCGATCTGTGCAGCCGTCTGAGGTACACATACAGCTCAAGATTTCGGAGGCACCGCATCGAGAACTTGTGAGTACATTTAAATTCGATGGTGTAAGTGTGCGGTTGACAGGTTGGAAAAGTCTGCAAACTGCCTTTAAGGCTACAGCAGGGTCTGCCGAATTTTCTTCGTTTCTGTTCAACTTTCAAATTTTTAGTAAAAACAGACCGTCAAAGAATTTGTAACCAACTAGTAGACACAAAAGTCCTGTGGTGTCTTACTGCGTGCCAAAATAGTGCGAAAATCCAGTAAGCAACCTCATTGACCAGACCGAGATTCGCAATACATACAGTCTCCCGAGGATTCTCCGAGATCACTGTTTAAGTACTCTCAAACGTGATCTGCCATCCTCTCAGAATGAGCAACCCACCGGGTCAGAAGAACTGGTTTACTCAGTTTTCAATGGTAGGGGATGTCATCGTGCTCACGTTCCGTTTTTTTAGAATTAGTGAACTAACTTGCTTTCGTAATGAGAATGACGCCAAAATCTGATGACCCCGACAGGCAATTTGAATAATTAGATGAAACCCAACAAGTCCTGGATCACCTGAATCAATTATGAACAACGAAGTAGCTGAAAAGTGACTCACAGTTCACACTTACTAATTAGATAGAGGAAAGCTATCACGCTGCCGGAAGCCTGGACACTTGGTCAGTAATGACGATATTGTGCTGATAGCAAACCCATAATTTCTGAGAGTCTATTAACCCTTCCATTCCTCGACCGGTCCAAATGGTTTTTGCCAGCGATTTCTACGTGCTAACCAAAGGAGTACAAAACGAAGGGTTTTTGGGAGACTTTCGCTCCAGATTATTAAAGTGTATTTATGCAACGAAAAACAAAAATGTAGTGCCTTGATAATTTGAAAAATCTGGAAGGAAGAAATGAAAAAAGAACGGTTGAGTTCAAGCGCACGTTTAAACTCACCTGAGTTGTCCCGCAACCACTGCCGGAATTGAGACAATAAACACGGCAAAAAAACCCTCATTGTCTTCCGACAACTGCACTCACCAGACTGACAGGACTGTAGAGACGATCACTCCTTGTAGCAAGGCACCATATTGAAACGACAACGTTTGCGACCTCCGTTGAGTTCTCCCAAAAGCCTAACTGCCTCTCCTCGAGGAACGGGCCTGCTGAACTGCACTCCGTATGTGGCAATGTATTCGGTGTGTATTGCTTCGCTGGCCCTATCCAGCAAAGCGCATTTCTCAATCTTGAGGCCATTTTCGAATTTCCGCGATTTCAGCTAACACAAATATAGGACCAATTTCGGGGAAATAAAACATTGATGAGCGTTTTTGTGCCTGAATAAGTATAGAAGGCGAGTTAAAATGTGATCACCGCAAACCTTTATATCGAATGAAGCATAGGTAACACACTTCACCTATTTTACTCGCCTGAACGATACTCATACTGCAGGCATATGAGGTCAATCGTACACTGTAATGAGCAAAAGGAATTAGATTAGTTCAGGGGAAATATTGATCGGCAGAATATTTGGTGGAATGGTCTTGAAATTCAGAGACTTGAGAACGATTATTTTGGCATATTATGAACTCATCAGAGCGTTGGTTCATAACAGTGATTTAAGGGATGCATCTTCTTACTTCCTCTTTTGAGTGTCGTAATTTACATCCATTAAGGTATTTAGTGAAATCTAAGAAGTGATGCCGACTTTTAACTTCCCAATAGTTGCGACGGATCCACAAAACCCAAAAATAATGAATATTGTTCATATCGAACCCCATGGACAAGTAAGTTTGCTCTTTGACCACTGCCGCTTTAAAGTATCGATTCGTCGTTCAACCGATCAACAATTCAAAAAGTATCGATTAATCGCTTACGGCACACATGATTTTGAAACCCATGAGATTCTGGAGAACGCGCTGTATTTCGTGATGGACAGTAGTATGTCACTTTGAGAGAGAGGGTTGTTTGTATCGCACTTCTCTGTGTGCTATTCCATACAGTTCAGTTGAATATTGTCCGGGCAGAAAAAATCGTCTTAGATACTGACATGAAATAGTTTGGTTTGGAAGAACGGCATTCTGGTCCATAACTTTGTGAAGAATTTCGGCTACTAAACTACTCAGAAAATAGGTACCATAGACAAGTGTTCAACAAAACAGGATGAAAGCAACTGACTTGATATTCACGTACCTTATCACACATGCAGCCTTTCGCTGGGAACGTCAGTTTCACTCCTGAAAGGAAAAAGTAGTGGTTGGAACATTCATGCGCTAACTTTCAAACTTTCATGCACCACATTTCTCTTGAAGTCCATTTCACTCATCAGACAGAGGTTTCATATAAAACAAGCAACGTTAACATCGGCTGATGGGCAGTTGAATGGTACGCAACAGTCGTGATTCAAATAACTTACGTTGAAAATCCTCATCACAGCCAGTTTCAGGATAACCTGTTGGTAGAAGCGTTTAGAGAACACAGTTGAATACCGCTCAGCTTTGCAAACATATTTGTGTGCCCGATTACTGTTATAGTGGGAAGTGTACTACGTATCCCAAGTCCCAGTAATAAAATATAAGCAGAGCAGTAAAACTCAATTTTTTGGGCCCAGGAATTGTGGTTGCACTAGACGGAAATCGCTGTGATAGCAATATTCAGAGCAAATGCCGTAATTAGAATCTCAGTAATTTTATGGTACACTATGGTTTTACAGTATACAACAGAGTATACTAAAGTACGTTCAACTTCAAGCGGTCTTATCCTTACTCTGTCTTCTTTTCTGTAGGAACCAAGCGCCAATTTTTTTAAAATTTATGATACATGTAAAATGACCATCAATTTCGGACTAAATTTAAAATGTTAGATTTTATTGCTGCTGATGATGATTGCTGAATCTGTCGAACTCTGGATTGCAAAGCCATTTTTACGACAGAGAATAAATAAAAACTGAAGAGCGAAGTCACATGGTGTGCTGAGAGAAAGTCGTTACAAAAAGCTCCGTTAGACCAAGCGGAACCTGTAATTATTATCATTGTCCATGTTCTCAAAAAAATCTGTTTTCTCGTTGGCATACACCACTACAGACAATAGACGGTTTTCGACATGATTCGCATATGCTTGAGAATAAAACAGAATAAATGTATAAAACGTCCGGTCCACAAAATTGCAAACTGGAGGTTTCAGTTTTTTAAAAACATTTTGTATGATATTTGATACCACTAATTCTGAGGAAATCAAACCTATCTGTTTTTGGACAATATCACAATATACATTTGAGCTTAATTTTCAGCTAAAAATGCGTGTGTGTTCTCTGGTCTCCTGAACGTTGCTCAATCATGCAATAGAGCCAGAGTTTGAAAACTAACAAGAAACGTTTGTAAACATTTTTCAGAGTGGAGGATTTTCTTTTAATTGTACCTGTTAAGGTCGCGCAACCGATTTCTTGCAAGTTCAGCTGTCGATTCAGCACCCACAGATAGAAATCTCTTGGCAGATTTTGATGCTCTGGAAGAAGTTTATCATGATCCACTGTAATCTTGAGTGTAAATACTCCTGCTTCCTCCTGTCCAAGAACCTCACAAGTTGAGAATCGTCCCCTTCGCCAGTATTCTTCGTTCAATTCGCTCAGCTAAAACACGAGGAGAACATACATATAGAAAGGTGATATTGCAAGACCAAGGTGGTGAATCAGACTGTTTTTACGTTTTTCTTACCGACTTGCACGGGTTCGAATGATCAACACTGAACCTTTCGGGATCCACCTGGACGTAAACAGCTGAAGCAAGCAGAGAGGTAAACTGTTATGGACAGGTCAGTAATAGCCTAACGTAGGTGGCTATGAGATGGATGACCTTGTAGCTCATTTTTCAATAGATACGAATACAAAACAGAGGGCTATTCACTTTTTGTTTACAAGAACTTACTGTGAAAATCTCCTAAACTCTGAGCTGTATGAATAACGTTCACTAGTAACAACAACCACAGACTGTTCATTTTGGCGGCAGATGAATCTTAGCGAATCGGCCTCTATTTATTTGTCCAAGCACACACCGGGTGTTCCATACTGGTCAACCTAGTTTAGTGATAAGTACTTTTTAACTGACACGACGAAATGATGGGTGGAGTATAGTGGTTTACTATAGGTGTCTAGTGTTAATCGAAGCTACACTTTATACATGGAGTTTCGTTTCTGGATAGCATCTCAGAGTGTGAAGTGAGTTTGTGTCGTACGGTGGAGAATCATCGTTGGACTGTTATGCTCTTGTTAAGACAGAGTGTGTCTCATCAATCCGGAAGGGGGTTTATTCTCGCCAGATTCCAGAGAGTAGTATGACTGATCACGATTCAGCTGCGATTGAGTGGTCTCAATTTCGGCTCCACTGGACATTGGAACACTGCCTCGTCATACATTCATTTTGTGTCGCATTATTTACTGTGGACTGCCTTTGCGTAGATAACATGCGAAATGCTCTTACCTAGAAAGAGGTTCACCTTTTGTGAGTGGACAGTATTGCAGGATAGTGACCTCTGGCTAAATGTCTGCATCCAAACCCAATCCGGAATGCCACGGGTTTCAATCTTTCGCAGTATTCATAAGTTATGTTAGTTTCTACCAAGGACAAAACATATGTGCGATGTTCTTCAATCGATCGGAATATGTTTGGGACCGATTGGGTAGTCATCGTTTCAGAGGGGTTTGGTAAACAATCGGTGGATCTAATGCTGGGCAACGTTTCGCTTTTGGCACAAAAGTTTCGTCAAGCCAAGTTAGTGAACAACCAGGTTGTCCGGGTTTTAAGGCAGTCAGAGAACCAGTGCGTGAGATTTCTTATGACTAGCCGACTTGATCAGTGCTGGGTGTCGGTCTGAAGTTCCTGTTTGTTGGTTAACCTTGGTTAGGGGGGTCTTTCAAGGATTTTGTTCGCCTGTGTTCGTAGGGGGGGGTGCCGGGACAATTGGTTTTGGGTTGGGGGATGTTCAGTTGGATCTCAATCTGCTTGGATTTTGTACTTTTAGACCCAGAACACTGCACACCGCCTCGTGTCATCTCGGCTGACCTAAAATCGCTCTCCACATGCTTGCCAGTTCTATGCCACACTGACCAACAAACAGGAACTTCAGATCGACACCCAGCGCTGATCAAGTCGGCTAGTCATAGGAAATCTCACGCATTGCTTCCCTGACTGCCTTAAAACCCGGTCAACCTGCTTGCTTACTCACTTGGCCTGACGAAGCTTTTGTGTCAAAAGCGAAACGTTTCCCAGCAATAAATCCACCGATTGTGCGATTTCCTTCATTCCAGGTTGACCTGATTCTGTGGGAAGGGGACGAGTATCAAATATCAAGTTTAATGTGAAAGCATCGATTTACCAATATAATAACGCTATTTTAGCATGTTTGTGCCTAAATTCCCGCTAGGTCATTATCGGCAGTGTCGGGAGCAGCTGTTCAGCAGCGCTAAGCTTTATGAGTTTCACACCAAGGACGATAGATTGATAGGAGGCGCAGATCACAGGCGCACATCACATACGAGGGGTTCAGCTGGGTTCCAGTGAGTCTCTCGCAAAACCAAATTTGTTTGCAAATGCGTGTAGTTCGCTATTTCCTTTTACCTAACTGCGCTGGCAGAAAAGTGATTTCGGTGACATTGAAGAACATAAAGAAGTCAGAATATATGGTTCGGCGAAGGCGACATCAAAATGAACGCTGAATTCGGATTCAGGTTCCGTTTATGAGATAATTCTTTCCTGATTAGACTGGACAGTATAGCAGCGAACAGTGTTGCATTGGGAGCAGGGCAGAGTGCAGGAGCTTTTATAGAAGACCGTAGGTACGCGGAGGCTTCCCATAAAAAATGCAAGTTTTTTACACCTTTGAGAACAACATTTTTCAGTGTGAACATTCTGACGTAAACTCATTGGACAGCTCAGGCAGTCGGATTTACTTAAAAATTTATCTACATATCTGCGATTTTCCGCACATTGTGCTGGTCAATAAATTTCTGCGAATCAATCACATGGCCAATGACTGAAAAGCATTTTTGACGGAACACTACTCATAAGGTCGTTGAAAAGCCTCGAACGAAAAGTTTTCAGCACACGCATGAGTAGTGTTCTGTCAAGGAAATAAATTGCAATTTGTGGAGTCTCGTCCCAAATGAAACAAGCAAAGATCTTTGTGCAGCTGAGGAATATCATAAGCGAAAGATTCATTCATTCATTTATTTGAATTTCCCAGTAAGACCAAATTTGTATACAAATGAGTATACTCCGTGAACTTCATACAGTTTGGGTTTAAATAGACCATAAGGTTGACAGAAATTTGGGAAATGTGCCTAATCGATGAGCCCCAAAAAGGGCAAAGCCAGCTCTAGGCTGTCAGATAGTCTTAAGCGACCTTGTGAGTAGTTTCCTTCACCAAAATATTCTGCGATCTCTCGAATATCGTACAGTCTGAAACGTGAGGTGGCTTTTTGTAGCACAGTCAGTTAGGGAAAAACATCATAAGCGAGAGATTTAGCTTGGGTTCAGCCGAGTCTGCCGATAAAACTAACTTGGTATGCGAATGAAGAATTTTCCATCCTCGTTTAAAATTTTAAATTCCGGACTGAGTAGCTTAGGTGCACTTTTCTGTTCGTTGCAAGATAAACTGATTAGTTGTATGGCATTAGCACGGTTGTTGGTAACGAAATTAATTTCCTTGTCATTGGTCGTCACGGAACTATCTTTTGAGGAGGAGTGCGATGACAACTGCTCGTGCATAGCTGCCAAACACCTACTTTATATTGATGTAGAACCCCATTACCATTGTTTTTTCTTTGTTCTAGAACTTCTGTGAAAGTCTGCTCCAAGGATTCGTTTCCTCTAGGGAATTATTGCAACCAAACTGGGCTGCCCGGTGAGTTTAAATTTTGTCGTACCGATGGTATCATGCCCACGGAGTAAATGCAATTTTCCAATCAATTGAGCACTTTGGCTGCGGTTGGCACGATGGTATCCTGTGCGCAATCAGCGGACGTGCCGACAGAATCCCTCTGTGTAGGTCATACCTGCGGAAGCAATCAATTTGTCTTGTTGGGTTCACAATCCCTTACCGGAGGGGCCTAATAACACTGCGAAGCAAAGGCAAAACCAGGCCTTATCTACTGAGAGTGCGTTGAAACCTGCGATGATGGCGAATGAAGCAGAATTGATGACTTGGTGGGTGTCTTTAGAGCAAGAGAGCGGCTGAGCACCACTAGAATATACAAGGTCTGATATGGGTCCCGTCAGGTTCATTAACCGAAATGTGCTCAGTGCTTAACGCGCGAACTTGCTGACCGGAAGGTTCTTGGTTTGAACCGAACCCTGGCGTCTCGAGTACTTCTGTCATGGCTTGGAAAACCTGGCATTATCTCAGTCATCATGCATTCTTCGGGTGGCATGGCAGCTTGGAACCAAACAGCTGAATGATCCGCAGTCTTGCGAATTTTTTCTGCGGGTAGGTGGCACGTCATCAGATGTTTGCACTTGAGACCGAACGAATGGTGCTTATTGTGTCATCTGTAGGTGTTGATTACTGATGAAAAACATAACTTTAAGTGCAGAGTTGTTGACAACCCATAGTTTTGATCACCGTCAACAAAAAAACTGGTTAGAAACGCAAACAACGGGCGAAGCAAGGGTTAGGTGGTACCTACGATTTTGCGGCCAACCTTCCTGAGGTTGTTCAGTTGGCCGTGTGAGAGTTACTTGCGCATGGGCTGAAGCTGAGGTCAGCCAATCACCCTGACCATGCTGCGGGTATGGAGCTACCGTCGTTTCATTAACGCTGGAACTTTTTGTTTGAATTGCCAAAGAGTCCGTACAGCACCGTCTTGCGTGTCTTATTGGGTCTGTATAAGTTGCCACAGGCTGCTCAAATAGATAGTTGTGGTTTCCTATGAATGCCTGCGGAGCAATAGCTGAGTCGCTCCACAGTGTACGTAATCCCAAGCGTTTTTGGGTTAGGTATCGTTTGTGTTCTTGAACGCACACTTGCGATTGCCTGCTTGTCTCAATTATGTAAGTAGCTTTGTGATCCCCACAACTGATTTTGTGAAGCCATTAAGTTTGCTCACTTGAGTTGACAGGATCTTTAGGGTGTGTCAAATGTCTGCTATTGGTGCGGTCTTGTGTGCATTCCAAATTTTGAAAAAACCCACACTGTATGGCACAGCCGTTTGTGCGCTGTAGGGAATCTGAACAGTTGATAAATGGGTACTGCCTTCTTAGGCCTGTCTTGGTTGCGACTACCCGAATACCTTCTCAGTAAGTGAGACCAGATAGTTGTTCTCCGACAGCATAGTACTGACCTCGGTGGCTTTTGGGTTCCATCAAGATGTATCATTTTAGCTCTATTTACCAGTGATGTCACAATGATTCCTTTCACTTTCAAAGAATGGCGTGGAAATTAATCTATAGACTCAAGTGAATCTCTCGTTTTTAAACAAATCCCAAACAATGCACCGAGGTATCTCGAATATCGTGCCAACTGAAACATGAGGCGGCCTGGGGCAGCACATTCATTTGCTTACTTACCTAAAAACGAGGGATTCAGGTTGGTTCCAGGTGAGTCTCCCGCAAAACCAAACTGGTCTGCAAATGAGTGTATTTCGCTAATTTCGTGTAATTTGGGTTCAATTGGAACATGAGGTTCACGGAAACTCGGGAAATGCGACTACCTAATGAGCCCCAAGAAGGGGCGAACCCGGTCGTGGGCTGTCGAGGAATTTTCAGCTACCTTATGAGTAGTGTATTACGTCTCTACATGTATCGTGATATCTCGAATATCGTAGCAACTGAAACATGGGGCGACTTGGTGCAACACATGCAGTTGCTCAAAAACATCACAAACGAGAGATTCAGCTGGGTTTTAGGCGAGTCTCCCGTCAAAACCAAATTGGTATGCAAATGATTGTATTTCGCTAACCTTACTCAGCCTTTCTAACAAGAAAGTGCAGAAGTCTTAGGGAATTGTCCGTACTTTCAACTTCGCCAGTTATACTTACACAATTGTCATCAACAATGCGCCATCAAATGCACGGTGTGTGTAGAACTTGATTCATCATCTGGGCGATGAAAATATCTACCACAGTTTGTGTAATTCAGAGCCTATGGCTACACTATTTGCTTGTCTGTAAGAGGTGTGTTTGAATGGGGAGTAATTCCAGCACGGGTAATGCTGGATTCCCGACGCCACTTTGGTGGGCAACGAGTTGGTACTGGCGGTTTAAGATGCATCATCTCTCAGCAGATGATGCAAAATGTCGAGGCTTTCAGTGCTAGGTGCGGTAATGCATTTTGATGATATGTCGAAAGTGAGAAAATTTTCATTGCTGTGTGAGGTTTCTTGTCAAAGTTGGTGAACAAACACCTAACGGTGCCTACTGGCTCATTCTGAAGCAGCCGACGAATCCGGTTCGAAAACTTTGCATCTCCCCCCTTGCACTCCTTTGAGAGGCTTGGTTGCCCTACGGATTCAACGAAAGTCGGACAGATAGATCGAGTTCCTTTTTGGCCGCTGGTTTGAAGTTTGGTTTTATTGAGGTCGGCGTTAGAAATTAATTCTGCTATACGTTTACACGTTCAATAGCTGTGACATTTAGGTACCTTAATTTTTGTACTTCCCTTTTTTCAAGGATGACTGCGACATCCACCTTATGTGCCTCTGACATGTGAATCGATCTGTCTTCTTTCAAATATTTAAGCACACGATATTCTGCAGCCAGTCATTGTCGCAGTAAAATGTCGTTGATCCTGAATGTAACTTAATTTTGCAGATTGACAATTTCGTTTTCCAAAAATTTGTACTGAGTCGACATATTCATATATTGATTTGATATTGATTTAAAGTTTATTACTTTCCGATCACCGAGGAAAGTTTGACGATGAGCAACTTGAGCTAACGAATGGTAATCGATTAATTGTTTGGGCAGTAGTCTAAGCAACCTTTCAAACTTCTTCTGAAGTTTATGTCTTTGGAAGATGAGATTAATTCAGTAGATTTGTACGTTCTTAAGCAGTAAGTGTTGGAGCGATATATCCAGGATATTAAAAGGCAGAGGCTACGGGCAGGGTCTCCGAACAAAACCTTACATCATCTCACTGCCTTGCGTGTCAGACGTCTGAGTCAAAGGCTCAAAGTGGGGTAACTCATCTTTACCCACTTCTTCGGCTTGGGCAACCGGGAAATATCATCCACCCTTGCAGTACTTCACTCACCAACCTTCCGCTACACCCGCTCCCCACTCATCGATCGACGCAGCGCGATCAACCCATCCGCCAGTTCCTTAACCAATGTTTCATGTCCAAACCGTTGCTTAGAAAATTATACCAAAATAATCACTTACTAAACTGAAAAGATCTGATCCAATTTGCAGCCTTCAATGTCCGTACTCTATTTCAAATTGGGCAACAGGCATCTCTTGGTGAAACTTTGCTTCCTCTATCTATCGATGTTTGCTGTGTCTCAGAAACACACATACAAGACCGCACTTCGGTCGCGCTCCTCAATTCGATTAGGACGAGTTCAGATTTTCCACATTTCACTCTTCGGGTATCTGGTGATCCTGATGCAGTGGCTTGTGCGGTCTACGGTGTGGGAGTTGCACTCAGCCCCAAGGCTGAATGGATCCCAGTAAACGGTCGTCTTTGCGCTGTGCGGTTGTTTGGCTCAATTGAGATCAATGCTGGTCGATGCGGTAAACGGTGTTTATTTGCCAAATCAGCATACTCTTCAACAGACTGCAGTTGTGAGACTGAGAAGAGCAAGTTTTATCAAGATCTGTCACGACTCTTTCAGTCGGCAAGAAGGACGGATATAGTAATCCTGGAGAGTGATATGAATGCCCAAGTTGGATGAATAAGCCCGGAAGAGGCACAGTTAGGTAGCAAATTTGGAGTCCATTCTCAGCGTACGGATATTGGGGAGCGATTGCTTTAGCTACGTGTAGATCATCGTCTGTTCCTGGACAGTATGAACTTTCAACACAAACGCTCATATCGATTTACTTGGGAGCCACAAACCGCAAAACAGTCATGAACTCAACTGGACATTGTGGCTACCAGTTACCGATGGAGAGTGTCAGTTACAGCTTGTCGTTCCTTCTGGGGTACGCAGCTTGACTCTGATTATGCCATTGTACGAACCCGGCTATCACTTCGATTCCCTTTAGCATTACGCGTGCCAATGCAGAGCAGTTCCATTCAGTAACTTCGATAAGTTTCAGTAGCTCAAGAGCATCTAACGGACCTGGCTTGGGAGCTACTGGACACGCCCAGTCAGGCGAATGACGAAGATTACTTGGAGGTTGAATCAAAGCTGGTTAAAGAAGCCATGCTGTCAGCTTTAGAACTGTTTGTCCAAACCATCCGACTGGGCAAAATGAACAGTGAATGTCGCTGAGATCAGCAGACCTGATTGCTGCCAGGAAGGCCATATAAGCTAATAGCTACTATGATGGAGCACGCAGTTCCGTCAAACACCGGATAATCAGGAGCTTAATGAATGACAGAGAAAACTGGTGGAATCTGAAGGCCCAGGAGATGGGTAATGCTTTTGTCGCACCCTATTCCAGCCGATTCGATCAACTAGTCAAAAAACTGGTGTCAGCGAAGCGATCTGCAAAAAGACAGAACACCAATTCACTCCCTCCGCCGTCATCTTGAGAAATGGTCTCAGCACTTCCAAAAACAGTTCAGCTGGTTTCCTGCAAGACAACCCGTAGAAGAACCCAGTGGGTGTTAATGGAACATCGATACCAACCCGTCGTCGACAACCGAAATCCGGAATAAGATATCGATCCTCAAGCGCAACAAAGCATCTGGCGCGGATGGCCCACACCCCGCACTCTTCGAAGAAAATGGCGAGGTCCTGGTGAACAATCCGACAAACATTTTGCAGAAGATTTAGAGCGAAAACAGAATACCGGTCGAATGGAGCTCATCGACCGTCAACCCAGTTTTCAAAAAGGGCGAAAGGGCGTCATGCAAAATCATCGTGGCATCAGCCTGGTATCCGTCGCATTTAAGGTGCTCTCGCGTATTATTTTGCTCAGGTTGTTCGGGTATCGGGAGAGACGGATTCGTGAGAATCAAGCTGGCTTTCGCCCTAGCCGAGGATGTATCGACCATATCTTTACCTTGAGACAAATTTTTGAACAGGGCCACGCTTTGAGACGTCTCAGGTTAGTTGTTTTTTCTTGATGTGAAAGCTGTTTTTGACTCTATCGATCGTCATAGTCCGAAGGTGTCCCTTCCAAATTCGTATCCCTTATTAAGGCTCTGTATGCGAACTCCTGTGGGCGCGTACGAGTATACGGGAAGCTTTCGCCCGAGGTCACCACGTCCAGTGGTGTATGACAAGGCTGTGCTCTCTCACCTTTCCTCTTCAACTCTGTCATTGATAGGCTGCTTGAAATTTCTGTGCCTGCCCCTGAAATCTCGGAAGTCGAAATGCTCCCGGAACGTTCGCTCACAGACATTGAGTATGCGGACAATAGTACTCACCTTGGTTCAGATCTTTCCCAAACACAAACGATTTTAAATAACCTAAATAATTCTGCCACACTTTTTGGCATGTGTTTCACACCTTAAAAGTATAAAGTGCTCCTGCAAGAGTAGGCTGGATCAAACCCAAACCTTATGCTTACAGGCGAGCCAATCGACGTTGTAGGGAGTTTTGTTTACCTAGGCAGTTGTATAAGTTCCGGTGGACTGGCTGGAGATCAGATTACTTCTCGGATCGGGAAACCCAGGGCATCTTTCACTAACCTCCGACATCTATGGCGCCGATGAGACGTGAGTTTGTCTGTCAGTACCAGAGTTTCACTGCGGTACTGCGATGCAAACTGCTTTACGGATGAGAGAGACGTGGCCTCTACGCGCGGAGGACATACGAAATATGTCAGTGTTTGACCATTGGTGTCTCTGAAGCATTGGTCGGGTCTGGTGAGAACACCAGATTAGTAATGCTAAGGTACGCCAGTTGGTCCTAGGAAGATCAAACTCTCCTGCAATAGATGAATTACTCACGCTCCATAGGTTACGCTGGTTAGGACATGTACTCCGCATGCCAGAAGTCCGTCTGCTTCGCAGAGATCTTTTCGCCCAGCCCTGTGCTGAGTGAAAGCGACCGATAGATGGGCATTGTAGTACCTGGAAACGAAGTATGAAGACACTGACCAGTAAACTGAGTCGGGTCAACAACTACCGCATCCTTGGATGAGGACCCCAGGACTCAACTCCTCAGTGGTTAGTAACACTGACAGAAATGGCCCACTCGCACAGCCATTGACGTTCGTTCATCAAAACTATCGGCTTCAATGCGTACCAGCCCAGTTCCCGAACTAACCAGATGTGCCATCACTTACAAGGCTTGGTTGTATGTTCCACATTCTCCCACTTCTCGGTGATCGAAGCTGTAGCGGCTGGAACTAATGTGCCTATGGTGCACTGTTTACAGCTGATAAATTGAAATGAATTTGACTCATGTCGTGCTGCCTAGCTTCACTACCCAGCGGCGCACAATGTCACGTAATCGCACAGTACTGTCAGGTGTCAGAAATCGGACACTTCGGACACGTCGGATACACTTCATTTGGCAAACAAGTTCACGTTCTCTAGTATTGTGAATATCCTTTCGACCGTGGAACACGGTTAAGTATGAATTGGCAGCTGATTGATCGGTGCAGTCTGCAAAGCGAACGACCAAATCACATAATTGTGGATGCACCGCGGCAGGTTGTGTGGAAATTTAAAATCAACCTGGACCGATTGAAAACGATCTAACTTCGTAGTGTCCCAATATATTTAATTTGGAGCGAAATGCCAGATGGCGTGTTAAGGTTGGAGCTGACCTTCAACAGAATGGTCAATCAAAAGGTATGACGAAGATTTGGCTCACTTTAATTCCGAAAGTGCAGTGCACCGTCATGTGCTTAAGTGTTGTGCTGGCCCACATAAATTTTCCACATGACAATGTAGGCACTAGTACGGTTGTTCTCCGGCAACTTTGTCACTGCGTGTAGTGGGTAGGAAAAACGTATTCAAATGGTACTATTTGGAAAGTAGACCGTTTGATTCACTGCAGGACAGTGCTGTAGCTTTCGCAGCCTCTAGCTAGTGTATTTCGGCATAAAGGGATCCACACCTTCATCACCTTGTCTCTTGTAACAAACAAGTGGAGCAGAAATACAGAAGATGGGGAAGCGTAAAAGTATATTGCGTCAACGGGCTCGGCAGTGTACAGCGTAGACGTGCACCTTGAAACGCAGTTTGACGGTGCTGAGTAGATCGTCTTTTCCACCCAAAGTGTATTTGAGGTAATCCAGCAACAGATAACATTCTAGCGCAAACGTTGTCAGAGTTGTATTGGACCGTTTGCGAGTTCGGTTGCCAGTCACATGAACAAAACTAACACCTTGTGCAGCCTAATGCTGCTGTCTGTTCTGAAAAGTGTGGGATAGATGGGGTGGAAAATGATGAGCCGCGGATTCCTGAGTCAACCTTACTGTTTAGTTTGCTGGTTTTGCAAAATTTAGCTTTGGAGCGCAAGAACAACAATGTTTTTGATAGTCATTTTTAACTGATGGGTAGGAGAGCTAACGCTCCGAATCAGAGGCTTGGAACATCTAACGGTCTAATGTTGGGTGATGGCACTTTCTGGGTCACAGAAGTTATTTCTCACCAGCACAGGTCTCAGATTTCAGTTTTTAAACATCCGCATAATCCAAGCTATGAAACTGAATTTTGGGAAACTTCTTCTGAACGACTCGCCTGAGTCCACGATTCAGAATGAAAATCCAAGACAGCGAATTAGGAAGTTATTTTTTGTTAGTTTCCACTTTGTGGGTTCAGCTTCTGGACTGAGTATACAGTTTATTCAAATCCGCTGAGCGTTTGCTCAGATGACTGTTAGATATTCGAAAAACTTTGGACTTTTAAGGCTAGCGCAACCACACGAGTCAATCTAACTTAGAAGTAATATGCGTAAGTGAATTTTTCATTCAAACTATGTACGCTGTTCGTGGAGCTGTAAGAACAACTTGTGTAACAGAAGAGGGAACAAGAAGTGGGTCACTAACTCGAAAAATCTAGGCAAGAGACATCTGCAACAGAAACTTTCACCTGACCCAAGTAAACACGGTCATAAGTTTTCTGACCTTGTTCAGAATACAACTTATCTAGAGGTTTTATCGCCTGATATCAAATTTGGTGACATTTATTCTGGTGATAATCGTGTGAATACATAAAATCTTATTAACTCACAAAGAAAAGACCTTGTTGTATATTTGAAAACTGACTTGGAAGAAGTGAACACGGGCATTGTAAATCAACGAACAAACCTCTGGAAACTAAGAAACCTGGCAGTGCCTTCAGGTAACTCAGTGTTGAGGAGGAATTAGCCATCGGAAGCCCAGATTCAGGTACTGGTGTAAATTTACTTAACCACGCAGACCAAAAAAACAGGACGCATTCGAAGATCTGCGATACTACGGAGTTCCGATTGTTGTCTAACTGAGACTATGCTGCGGAGACTTGGGTCCCGGGAATTTCGGAAAAAGGGCAATGTATATCAGAGGAACAGTTTAAAAGCAGTTGACCGGCAGAAACGAATATCTCTGCGCGACTGTACGACTTATCAAAGACTTACGAGACAACTGTTCGATCACGTTGTATTCACGATATGTACAACTATCAGTTTTGTAGAGCTACCCAATAAGTAGGCAACTAGACTACCGAGTACAACTTAAGAACGCTTCTGGCTACATTCAACGTATAAATGACTATCAGTTTTCGAATATCACTAAATTTTCATTAAATATGTTGGCACGTCGAGTTAAAACCGTATTTCTGTGTTCTCCACCCCATCAAAGGACAACCAAAACAGTCCATCAATGTACTGCTTGTAAGTTCCCCTGTGAAATTAGGTTTCCTTTTCATTTTGCTGTCATATTGATGGAGTTTCCATGGGATCATCCTTGACCCTATTTCCCGCTGATGTACTTAGGGAAAAGCTTTAAAGTACAACCCTGTTTCCTCCGTTCTTACCTGGGAAAGTTGCAGAAGACCTGTCTTTCTTGTCACT
The DNA here is from genome assembly GCA_004794785.1 of Opisthorchis felineus. NCBI lineage: Eukaryota > Metazoa > Platyhelminthes > Trematoda > Opisthorchiida > Opisthorchiidae > Opisthorchis > Opisthorchis felineus. The sequence continues at coordinate 342,339 of SJOL01013076.1, read as the reverse complement.
ACAATCCGCATCATGTGCATGAAGGTGAAACTTTTGACGGCTTAGTCTGGAAATCGGGGCTTATTTCGGGCACTTCATTCAAAGCCTTTGACTTCATGCTCCGACAGACAAGGTGCTATAGGGCCAACCCAAAATGAGGTCTCAGGGAGTGAGGCATACGACTCTGGTTCCCAATGCTACTGCGCACAGTATGTGCCTTTTGAGCAGCTGTTTCTTGCCGAATTGCTCCCCTCTGGCTTCTCTGAAGTGCTTGGTCCTTCGGGAATTGAGTTTCACAAAGTGTAATCCGTGGAATAATTATACCAATAAGCCAGGTCACCACGACAAAGTTGTAGTTTCAGTTATGATAAAAAATTAGCTTGTTGATCGCGGCTATTTTGAAAATTTGTGCATAGTGCTTATGGAGTCAGAAAGTAAGGCTTCAACAACCTGCTTGGTTTCATGTCGAACCTCTAACCATGCATTACTTTGGAGTCTTTGCGATCGGGATGTCAGAGGAACGTGGGCCAGCAAAGGGTGCCAGCGATGTGGTCAATTTCTTCTGTTTACACAGTTCTAATTTCCAACTTCTGATAGCAACGGACTCAGAAAACGGTAACCCCTTAAAGCTTTTGGTCCTGTACACAAAGTGGAATGCAGCTGCCAGATCCATTCAAACTCCACTCACAAATAAACGATTGGCTGTCAGTGAAGCCATTATCAATCGTACATTTGCCTTGGTATTTGAATTCTATTTGGTCAATTCAATACAATAAATTGAAGCATCAGGGGAGACTTGAACTAAGCACTTCTTACAGTCCGAACACAAAGTGTAGTCCTCTCCTTCATTGCTTGGTGACAGAGGTCAAACCACTGTTGATGTTTTTACCTACAGACTTCTCGCCCTGCTTTCTTGTTCTTAAGTCTTGAATTGTAGCGAACAGAAAAACGAATTCCCTAGGTCTTATTGTTCTGAACTCACCAGTGAAAACTACGCATTGATTTATTGAGTCAATTATGAGAAATTTCCTGAGCGTGAACTCCGATGAACTTTCAGTGTACTACTGCAGATTTCGTCAACATTTGCCGTTTTCCGGGGTGTGCAATAGGACAAACACCTGCAGATATTAGCTTCAGTAGGCTCGGTCACACGCTAGGTTGGAACGAACGGGTAAGCCTACAAAAGTTCTGTGCGTTACACGCAACATATAAACTGTCTTCAGCCACTGCTCATGGCACTAGAGCAAAGTACCACAGGTTCCATGAGTAGTCTTGTTTGTATCGTCTTTGTGATTGGCGTGGTCCGCCCAGCATTGAGTGAGATTCGAAGTAAGTCACGTGGATACCCATGACCAGATATTGACAATTACCTAGTTTATCAATTTGCACCAAAGCGTTTTCATGATTCCTTTGTTGTTCACTTAGCTGAAACGACTATCTATGAAGAATGAACCTTGTATTCGTCAGGACATTAACATATATCCATTTGTAACTATGAACAGAAGACAGCTGTAGGATGTAACTTCTGACGGTGCACTGCGAGCAATCTACCCTAAACGTTGGTTGTCCCGTTGATGGTAGATCCAAGCTGCCCAGCCATTATGCACGGATAGGGATTTACCTAACTGTGGCTTACTCCGGTTCCCAGAAGTTTACGGCTGCCCGTACCCGATAACCAGAAGCGAATTATGCAAAGAATGTAGACAAAATGCTCACACACCTCCTGGAAGTAAGATACCGGTGAGAAATCTAACATTATTCGGCCATGTGGAGTTAATTAGAACCCGCGAGGCTCTATGGAAAACCCGTGGGGCGTCCCGCATAGCCACTGCACGCAGATGAGCTCATTCGAGAAAGCGGGCGTTGAACAGCTGACCAGGTTGGCCAGCCGGGCAAAGCCAATATTTCAATGCATTTCTCATGTTGTGAGCAGTACTAGAATGACAATCTGGCCATAAAAGGGTGCCACGGATCTGTGAAATCTGCCCCCATGGAATTGCCATGTTAGGACCCTGTATTGTTAGTTGAAACTGGACGGCATTAGCGAGAAACAACAAAAATCTAAACTTAAGTGAGAAATGCACTGATATTCAATGGTTAGCTAAGTGATGTGATCACTTCATACAAATGGTTGGGGGTTTTCGTCTTGAAGCTGATCAAGCTGGTCTTAACCTGTGATCCGACTAAACCCTGTTGAACCTCTCGTTTATGATGTTTCTCAAACGTGAACATCAACTTTACTTACAAATGAATGCATATGGCTAGGGAATTGTTTTTTCCGGTCAACCTGCAAAATGTCCCATTCAGAGTGCACATCAAAACTGATTGGTAGTTTACGTAAATCAGATCTCTCTTTCGGTTATCGATTGTAATGAAATACACTCAAAGAAGGACGGAGTCTAAAGTACATCGTTGTCCGTTAGTGAAGTTTCTAATATTCTGTCTTCAAAACTGCTCAAAGTAAACTCCCCTCTTTTGTGTTTGCAGTGATTAACGTTCAACTGGATACCAAAGGCGTACCTTACAATCAGTCAGACCCATGTGGGCCGGTAGGTCTAAGTGACGCTTTCATGTCTCTGTGAGTTCCACTCAACTAAAAGCATGATGGCACTTTATCCGCATCATCTGATTTCAGCTGAAAAAACTCAATCCATCATACTGGCAAGAAAATCGATTCCAACAATGCAAACTTGTCCAGGAAAGTTCCGGTGTTCTTTTGTATCATGTGGGCATTGACAACGCACAGCTGCAGCCTGAACTTCAAAACTTGAAGTCAAATTACTACACTTGGGTGATCAACCAGCAGCTAAATTTGGGGACAGCCGGTTGTCCGACGTTGACCAGTGAGTTTTTTCACTACGGTTGCTAAGATGGGCACTTAACTTGGACCTCGTTTGCCACTGAAAAAAAGATTGGTGAGGGTTCTATTCATCTTTTGGTAACTACATTTATTTGGCCAAAAATGGATTTTCATATCCACCGGTAGGATAGGCACTTGTTACCGTGGCAATAACTCCTATGCAGCTGGATACGACCAAAGAATGAAATAGCATTTGGGTTGGCGGAATACACGGACGGCTCAGTTGAATTCTAACTGAATCTCTCCTTTACGATAGTTTTTAATGCATGCGAGAAGGCCAACTCGTGTTGCAGTTGACAGGAAATGCGAGACATCGCAGTAGATTTTCCTGGAGGAGCACAATTGATGAGGTTGCTCACGACCACTCTCGCCCTTTGTCGGGCTCGTCAGGTAGACACAGCCCCCGTTCCTCCGAACGTTTGTCGAACTTGAGACCCAATTATTGTGCAAATGAGCGTAGTTCAGAAATTTCGTAAAAGCCTGACATGAACTCGATAGTGTGCTCAGCTGATGAACCAGAAGAACGGCGAAACCCGGTGTGGGCTGTCGATGGGATTTCAGCAAACTTAGTGTTCAGGAATTTAGGTTCGTCAGCGTCGACAACTGTTGAACTATCTTAGTGAACTTGGACTGGGTCAAGCCTAAGGCTCCGAAGAGAACTGAAGAGCCAGTTAAAGGCTGCCACGGCAATCTACTTTGAGACAACTCGCGGCTAATTTTGTTAGACGTATTCCGTCACAACGGACACTGGTGGATTGCATTCAAGCAGCTTATCACAACTCCAACGCGCCAAATAAAGCTTGGAGTCACGGATACAGGGATTTTATATTCACTTGCTGTTTCGTATCCGTGAGAAATGTACTGAACAGTTTCACTGACAGGACGAAATTTCAACTAAAAATCGCCAGATCTCATCATAATACTGTCAACCTAAAAGAAGCTAAGAGGAAGAATATTTTCACAAGGTGTGTGAAACTTTCATCTGAGAGTCATCAGCTGAGCAGCCAGTCAAAACGTTAATATTTTATATGTTTTCTGTGAGCAAAGGACACCTAGCGTTATCTCCTTTTCAAGTGGGAGCTAATAGCAACGTTGCTCAGACGCTTGTGGCCAAACGGTTAATAGTTCACACTTGTAGCAGGGAGGTCGCGGGTTCGGAACTCCCTTCAGTTTCGTGAGATGTGCACTGCTCATGATTTCCAACAAGGATGAAACAGGTGTACAGTGCCTCTTGGCTTTCAGCATAAAGTGCCTGCACTTACAGGAAGAACTTTCAGTTGAAAGTTTCCAAAGCTCTTCATCCAAACTACACATGTTGAAAAATGATACCAGAGAAAACGTTGATTAAAAACCGAACAATCAGCTGTTTTGTTGTAGTGCTGGAGTAACTTCAGTCATCATGAAACGCAACTTTCATCAACCCTCCAACTTCCAACTTCCATCTGGCATAGGAGAGTCGGTCATCTGTTCCAGTCCCCCTCGTGCTAGCTAGGTTGACACATCCATTTCTGTGACTCTCTCTTAAAGGTATGTTATAAAAACCAATCAGAAACGTTTAAACTTCTTCCAACTTCACACTGAACTTAACACATTACTCACAAGGTCGCTGAAAACTCTTCGATAGCCCACGACCGGTTTCGCCCTTCTTGGGGCTCATCAGGTAGGCGCAAACCCCGAGTTCCCACTAACCTTATGTTATACTTGAACCCAGATTGGATAGATTTGTATTCACTTGAGTCTCCCGTGTAAGCCGAATTTGTGTGCGACTGAGAGTAGCTGTCGATATTCGAGTCTGCCAAGAACGCATCCGAAGTCTTTGCTTCTGTGATTTTACACATGTTGAATCGTCTGTGTGCATAGAAGGGAGTCAAGTAGGTTACTTGCAACATATTTCGGTGTGAATATTCTGCATTGACAGCCGCTCTGAAGCTTGAAAAAAAACACGGAAAGTGAGATACCTCTCACAAGCTTAGAAAAAAATTTATCGATAAGCCAGGGATGGGTTCAAATCCCGTAGATTTAGGCCAGAAGATGTCGAATTCACATGTAAGCTACTGGACAGTTTGAAAGATTCGATTGCATGCAAATGCATCCAAACTTCCAGTGCTTGCGAATGCTCAAACGTAACAACCAGGTCGTTTAGCTGTGACACACTATTGGTTCATAACTGCTCCAAACATTACAGACATTTAGAAGGCTACAGTGCCGCCGGAACTCCCCAAGCCTAGCGGTGAGTGAGATAAAGGCTTGGGATGTGTTGGAAGTACAGCAATACCATTTTACTGTTCCTGTGGTTAAGATTTTATTCAACGCAAAGTGAGTTTATACGTTAACTTCATTCCATTTGTTGTGCTAACGAATTTTAAATGTTACTCAACAGCATTTGTGGACATGAAGGCCTTTAAAAATTTCAAAAGTGAGTCAAAAACTTGTCACGTCTCACACTACTTGTTTCCTCAGGTTTCTTATAGCATTTGATGTAACATGTAGAAGCGACTTTGGATAAGTAATGCTTTTTGTGTAACCACTGCTTTGTCATCGGTTCTTTTGCGTTATGACTACCTCCTCGTAGAGGGACCCTTGAAGGTATTAGGTAGAAGTTGAAACCTATGACAGGTCACCTGCCCCTTCGTGTAATGCAAAAATAATACCAGTTCTGATGGAACAGCCTCTCGGAGCCTAACTTTCATGTCACGCGAAGGAGGCACGAGGGCTAAGCTAATGCCCAGGCCTAGACAGAAGCAGTTGAGATGTCGGGTTTGGGTTCGAACGACGGACCTTCCGGTTAGAAGGCTCGTGTCTTAGCCACTGAGTTATTTCGGGTGGGAACAAAAAACCAATGCACCATCAGACTTTCTTACTTCCGGCCTCTCTCGCTATCATTACATTAAAGTTTTTACCAAAATTCAGTACTCTGATGATGTTCTAGCATTTCTGTTTAGGAAAACATTCACGCTCCCATCTTACCGATGTTTTCACTCTGCATAGCTGCCACGTTCATGTTACCAAAGGATGAAGAATTCTGTGATAGAGTGAGTTGCAGGTGATTCCTTTTGGACGTTTCTTGACGGCTTTCCAATAAGGTGGTTGTGCATTTTATAAAAAAAGCCGTAAAGTAAACCGTCAGGAAAATCTTCGTGAGTGTCTGTTCCTTAAAGGCAACCAAATTGTAGATGGTATGCATATCATCAGTCATCTGGTAACTGGTTAGGTAATTTAACAAAATGAACCTAGAAGCAACGGCCAAATTGTCTCTATAGTAATTTCAAATTTTCAAGGAACAAATTCGATTGTGGCGGAAAGTGCATTTTTTTACGGAAGCGTCATCATCCATCAATTAGTTATGGCTTTGAGTACAAGTCACTTGATCACGGAAGGAATTGACGGCAGAGCAACGAAATGCGATCCGAATTCTTCGACTGTCACAAGTGTCAAAGTGTGTTGCTGGACGTAGATTGAAGGACAGGCCTCGAAGACAATTGAAGATGTATTCCCAAGTTGACACTGGGTTTTAAAACCTATCCTGAAGCACGGTAAATTCGCCCTCAATTTACTTTGGTTCGTTGCTACAGACTGCAAAACACTATGTATCAATTTAAATTAGGCCATGAGCTTTTTTCGAGCTAAACCCACTTATCACTTACTTTGGTCTTGTCGGGGGACATGTCTAAAACTCTCGTTTATGATATTCCCAAACCGGGTGTGACGCTGCCAATGACAAACGAGAGATTTAGATGCGTGTCTTGTTAAAGCCAAGTTGATTTTCAAATGATTGCGAACCGTCAGTTGCGTACAGATTGGCGTTTAAAGGTTGTAAATTAGGGGATCAAACCTACCTGACGAGTCACAAGAAGGACGGGATGTCGAGGGGTTTTCAGTAGTCTTATGAGAAGTGTATTTCGCCTAGGCAATCTACTGTGATATCTCGAGTATGTTCATGGTGGGACATGAGGTGGCTTTTGTGAAGCATGTTCACCGGAACAATATCACAAATCGAAGTGCACCAAGAAGGATAAAACAGGCAGTTGATTGTCGACAGATTTTAAGAAGGGCGAAACTGATCATGGGCTGTCGAAGAATTTTCAGCAACCTTATGAGTAGCGTATTAGGTCTATACATGTATCGCGATATCCTGAATATCGTATCAACTGAAACGTAAGGCGGCCTGGAACAGCACATTCGATTGCTTTAAACATCATAAAAGAGAGATTCAGCTGGGTTCCAGGTCAGTCTCCCGCAAAACCAAAGTTGTTTGAAAAGGAGTGTACTTCGCTGGTTCCTGATTAACTTATGCATGTGGAGGTTAGATTGACGATGAGGTCAGCTGGATCTACCAATCTCAAGGTCGCATATTTTGCGGTTCTTTGGAAATACAAAGGTGTGTGCGATGTCGTGTAGCGCCATTCCAACTAGTTTCTTCATGACATTCTCGATGCGGAACAGTAAACAAAACTCTTTTTAATAAATGCGCGATGGTGTATAGCAGGACAATGCAGTTTTGATTCTGAGTTCCCTGTATTTCCAGAGTGGATTAGGTTTGGACCATCATGTGTTTATTTTCAATAAAAATGCTGCCTTAAATAATCTGGGTGTTAGAATCAAAAAGTAAATTCAAGAATTTGCTCGAACTTTCGTTTATACCCGAAACTTGTTCACAATTTCCTTGATTCAGTTGATAATAATTTATCTCTGATCTCAGAGGTTTGCGTATGCCACGTCTGAGTGACTTATGGAGTGAGAGGTCTTACCGCATTTAGAATGAAATTCAAATCGCGCCGTGGTAAATTAAATTAAATTCCTAAGGTACTGTTCCACCTACAATTATTTTCCTTGTGTCATCTAATATAGACTGCATTCGGATGAAGATTGGTTATGTCACGACGAATTATCGAGGTTCAACAGTACTGTAAATGATAGTGATTGATATTGTTTGTGGCCATGTCATTTGAAGCGTTCGATTTAGTCCTTTCGTTCACTACTTCTCTAGTTTGGTGTAGCTTCGTTATTTGGATACATAGGCAGCATACTAATGAAGCCTGGTGCGGTCACATTCTTTATGGTCTCACATAATACATAGTTGTCTGTCCGTGGACGCTTCAAGCATGACACAACTTTACCGCTATGTGCGGCCTTCAGTCATCACGTAATTCCTGTAAACAGCGGGTGAGAAATGGACGAACCAGACAGTTCTACTGTGCGTTGGCTTGTTTTGTCCCAAAAAACCACTCCAGTTCATACATAACATGATAATTCTGCTCAAACAATTACATTACACAAAGTTGTCCTGTTTGATCAAGCGACCAAAACTGGAGGATCATTCTGAACTGTCAGGAGTGAGGGTGGGCCGGAAAATCCTGCCAGGTAATCAGTTAAATTTACCTTATTCGACTCAGAGCATGCAGCCGTTTTTTCATGAACTTCCAAGGTTTCAAAGACATTCTTGGAAACTGATGGAGCAAAACAAAGCCATAACGACGGCAAATAAAATCGTCTGCATATCAATTGGGTTTTCACGGGATACTCAACTGAAGCTCTCTCCTGGGGTATTATTCAAACTGAATGTGCTGCACAAAGACTACCTCATACTTCAGTTGGTACGATATTCCAGCTATAGCAGTATATTTACATAAAGAAAACTACTCACAAGTATTTCAGTAAAGTTGTGAGTAGTTTCGTTTATGAAAATAAGCGATAACTTCTTCAGCATTCGGTTAAGACTCCCCAGACCCAGTGTGCTCACTCAACGTTTGATTCTTTCGGTGTCAAATGAACAACTGCATTTGTACCGATAGAACAAAACAACTTGCCGTTCAGTGAATGAGGACCAGGCGGTCGGTTGATTACACAATGGAAAAACAGATCGAATTAGTCGTACGGGTTATGTCAGGATGAAGAAATTTTCCAAAAGCCTAAACACCTTTGAAAAACTGAGCTGAATCCTGATTGTATGGACACGGCAGTCTGAGATGTTTTCATCAATGAAACCGATGAAAAATTGCCCATTCTATCGAAAGACATCAGTAGAATATCAGGCGGTTCCCGTGTCCGCGTGCTCAGATTTAAAGACCCTGGCATTACTGAGGTAGTGTCATATACAGCGCCTAATGAGATGAACGGAAAGTTGTGCTTGGTTTTATTTAGCTAACGATTTATTCAGACAGTCATTTAAATACTTTCCAATAATATTTCATCTAGATAGTTATTGATCCTCACAGAGAACCTGATCCACATTCAGCCATGGGAGTGGAAGCTAAACCAATTTTCTTCAGAGTTGCCGCCGAATCCAAATCATGTCATGCAGATGAAGCACATTGTCATCAGTTGGACATACAGGGACCGGAATGTAACCCTTCAGGTCTGCAGATTCAAGTTGATTTCCCTAGTAAACCGGTTTGGCCTGCCTCATCGACCCATACTCATCTCATAAGTCCCTCCATGGTCATAGTCTCACACGGCTTAAAATTTTGGTACTTCCGAAAACAACCCATGTTAACTAAAGTTACCGCGATTGTACCGATGAAAGTAACTCTCGCCATTTGGGACTCTTAGTGATGTGGTCCGCGTAAATGACAAAGTATTGGTACACACAGAAAGATCTTTGCGCCGGGCTGATAGGTTTGGTTGACATTTTGACTTCAGTGTAACCGAACTGGTTCTCTGCGTCTTTCCGAATTTATCAAGCACCTACGGTGCGTCTCAGCTTCCAGGATGGGATTTGTGTGGCCGTCACTGCACAGCGTTGGAGACGCCACAAGTTATGACCGCTAATCGATGTCGATCACGTTCTTGTTGTCACTTTCTATCAAGATCTTCTGAGTGAGTGCTTGGAGGTGCAGGCTTCTTAGACTAGCACCAGGTCACTTCCTCATTCACCTCTATTCTTTTCTTCACTGTAATCAACGTTATACGGCCATGAAGCACCGGATTTTGGAGACTGATGTGGTGCTTTTGATGATGTTGATGATGAGATTGGATGAGCTACAAGGTTTTGGGATGCCTATACTTAAATTTAATGCACACCTAAGCGGAATAAGTGAAAGAGGTATGCTGGATAATCAGAACATTTTAAATGATAAACATGACGCAAAGGTGCCTCCTTGATGAATCTTGTATTTGTCTGCCTAAAAAGACTTACTAATTTTGTCCACCACGTGATCATGTAATGTACCCACTAGAGAACATATCATAAGATATGGACGTAATACACTACTCATAAGGTGGGTGAAAACGCTCCGACAGCCCACGATTGGTTTCGCCCAAATCGGAGCTCGTCAGGTAAGCGCAGTCCCAAAGTTCCCATCAAACTTATGTTCTACTTGAACCCAAATTGGATGGATTTCCACAACTACACTCATTTGCGAATCAATTTGGTTTTCACGGGCACTCAAGTGAATCTCTCGTTTATGAAGGTTTTTCAGCCACCTAGTGAGTAGTTTCCTTCATGAAAACGTACTACGATATTTCAAATATCGTACCAGCTGAAACATGAGGCGGCCTGATGCAGCACGTTCAGTTGGAGAAAGTCATCATAAACGAGAGCTTCAGCTGGGTTCCAGGTTAGTCCCTCACAAAATCAAACTCGTATTTAAGTCGAAATCTCATTAGTCTGCCAATGATTTTTCCAGCTAAGTTTGGAAAATCACATTTTTTCCTTGTAGTCGGCAAAGCTATTGCAAACACCGATCGGCCGCATAAATTCTCTTAGCGGTGAACCAACCTGGTAAAACATCAGCTTTCTCTCTTTCTCTCTCTCTCTCTCTGTTATAGAAGAGAAGGCTGATAGCTCAGGTGGTCCAGTTAGTGGTCAGTTTGTTCGCTGAGCTTGACAGTGTTGTTTTGCAAACGTTTCGTCACCACTCGAGATGCAATCATCATCACCGAGGCACTGCTACGGACTGCTTCACAACACGGCACTGGTGATGCAACGTTTGCAACGAAACTGTCAAGCTTGGCGAATAACTCGATCGTCAGTAGGTCTTTCTTGACACAAATCGAATGGAAATGCACAGTGTCTCCACCAAGAAGCGAAAAAGTTCCCCGGTTTCTCCTGAAATATATCAGTCATTAGTGTCATGTGTTTTCGCAGGTGTATGTGACACAACGTGATCGGATGAAAACGACCGATGGCATTGACCTCCAGTTTCAAATGTGCTAAGCCTGTCAATCAAATCATTTGACCTACGTGAAGAGTCCCACTTCTTCTTGTATGAGTTCACTCGGAGTCATTCATATGCATCCACATTGTTTATGTTTATATGCATCTGTTTAACCCACGCAACGATTTTCGCCACAATTTAGGTAAAGACACTCGTGTTCCTTGACAAATATCCGGTCAGATCGTGTGAATTCATCTCACAATCCATGGAACCCGTTCACAAGGAAACCATCGGCACTTACGAGGTATCATTCGTCAAGCCTGTTCCAAGTGTAGAAGCAGTCAAGCTTACCGAACAGCTGAACAATGGAGACGCACGATGTCGATATAACATGGCCTTTTATTAATATTATGCATACACAGGTGTTTTGTGTCTTTCTGACGTGTGAATACTGGGCGAAATTTCTCCCTATGCGTTGAGTGATGGTGAACAATGTTTGGAAAGAGAGGCTTCGTATTTTGCTGTGATATGCATGTCATCATAAGAAATGGTGTTGCTAGGTGGCGTTTTTCGACTGTATGCACGTGAAAAGTGAAGTTTTTTACAGTCTTATTTAAAGGAGACTACTGTCTGAAAAAACAGTAATCTATAAACAAGTTAGGAACAGTGTCATGAAGAAAAGCCCTTATGGGAGGTGTCAGTGGAATCGAGTGCTTTCGATGGCAAGCAGTTAACATCAAAGGGCAACCAAGTTCAAATTTAAGGTAACGAACATTTGTTGTCCTCAGTTAGAAACATGCCAACTCTCGGTTTATGTACACAGCGGCCCCGCGTTGTCACAACACGCACGCCAATGTCACCACCTGTCAAACGTCTGATGCATTTGTGAAGACTTTATCTGGCCTCAATGACCGAGTTTCCCCCACAGGATAGCACACGTACGTTAGAGTGAAAATACTTACAATGAGATGGCGCACAAGTCTGGTTCACTTTTGCTTGTTACCTTGGTGCTGCAGTCCCTAGGTGATAAAAGAAATCCTTCAGCGGGGTTCGCAGCGTAGTGCAGATGCTGCGAGGAGGGGTCACAATATTGGTGCACTAGAATCAATTCATCATCGTACTATTGGTAAAGTTTGGTCTGTTCTAGAGCTCTTTGCTTTTCTGCCAGGAGATGCCGCCTCAGCTAGGACAAATTGGCTGTTTCGGTAAGTGGTATGTCTTCGGAAGTCACTTTACCAAAATTACTGGGGAGATCAACTGACACCTTCAAACCAAAAGCGGAATTCAACAAGTAATCACAAGGTTCATTGAGCGGGATTGTCTGCATTAATTTTTTATATCGAAAAAGCGCCGGGAATTTTCGCGTCGAAATTAACGACCTTCGACGTTTTTGTGCCTTCTGAGGGCCGAACTACGTCTCCAAGAAGGCACGCTCTTTTCAAATGATCCAAACTTGGGATGAGAGCTGTCAGTATTGTCTAAGCTACCTGGGCATTCAAGGACGATCCTTGAGAAGCATGTCATGTAGCAACCTGCCAGTGGATAAAACCGGCCACTGTGACTAACATTTCAATCACAAAACAGTTTGTGATCGTCGCCAAACCTGCTTAGAACTATCTTGGCCGAGCTACATTAAATAACGGTACAACCAAAATTAGAGACCCATGTTAGCTGGCTCAGTGCAACAGCTCAGCATCGGCATGAACAGGGCCTTTCAGCACTCTTAGTACCTTGCTATCAATCGAGCTCTCACAAGAGGCATCCGGTAACTGTTTTAACCAAGTTACGCGTTATGTGATAACGTTTTTCTGGGTCCTGTCGACAGCCGTCCTTGTTTGACTTTGTTACTGCGCTTCCACAATGCTGAAGCCGCCGGTTACTCGGTTAGCTTTGGAAGTTTGGACATTTTTAGCATGACCCTATGTCACTGTAGAGAAGAGGACGTCAAAATTACGATGTTTAACTTGAACAAAGTTGGGCTTATTTATTGGTTCGTTGGCGAACAACTTCTAACTTCTCTGACAAATAGTAACAAGTTACTGTTGCCGCTTTGGTTACATGGCAGTGATAACGAAAGTGTTCCCGGTTTTTGACTTTCATCTCGAACTTGTTTTAGGAGGAATAACCGTTTACTGGGTCTGCTTTACCATGGGGATTTTAACACAATGTAAAATGCAGTTATTGTAATTTGCATCGAGATAGAAAATTAGCTTTGTGACCGGCTTAATTTTTTCTGATTTGTTTCTTGCTTGTCGGCACTTGCCACAGTGCTTTTGATTTGGAGTGAATGAGGTCACTTGCATGTTTGCGAGTAGGGCATAGTGAATTCTTAAATGTCTGAAATCCGCCATTTTATGAAATTTGACTCCCCTTGTTAACCACATCCATGAGCGAGAACTTAAGTCAACTAGTTGAATAATGCCGGGTATTCGTACGGCAATCAAATAATTTTGAGACCAATTGCTGAGTAACATGCCACCCGGACCACATATTCACAGTCCATTTTGGTGGCGTGAGTAGAGGTCGGAA
>SJOL01013076.1:292285-312547 GCA_004794785.1 Opisthorchis felineus | reverse complement strand
AGTCCTAAAGCAGAGGAATGGAGTCATAGAATATGCCAGTGGTGTCCTGACTAACGCTTAGCAGAAGTACTCAATTACTGAGAAAGAATGTTTAGCGCTTGTCTGGGCCCTGGATGGGTGGGGTCCATACCTGCCTGGACAAAGATTTCATGTCGAGACCGATCACAAACCTCTGAAGTGAATCAGGACCACCAGAGATCCTCGCGGAAGGCTCGCGCCCTGGGTGCTCTGGTTGCAAGAGTACGATTTCACGATCCGGCACGTGCCATGGAAGGAGAACCACCTGGATGATTGGCTATCAAGCAAAGAGTTTAGCAGTCGCTTGCAGAAGCTGGGCATCAGACGGCTAAGGACGGCACCGTACCAACCGCAAACAAATGGTCTAACGGAACGCAATAACCGAACGACCAAGGAGTGGCTGGCGGCCAGTGGCGGTGACTGGGAAGTGAACCTGCCGATGGTGTTGCTCGCTCCTCGTGCTTCCATACAGCCAACCACAGGCAAGTCCCCATTCATGCTGGTGTACGGTCGACATCCGCGCCTTCCGGTTTTTCAGGAAGTTGCGTTGTGGCCGGCAACACGTTTGTCTCTGGGGGAGCTTGGAGAGGAGAGAAGGACAGCTCAAGAAAACTTGTCCGCCGTTCAGTAAAGGGCTAAACAGAAAACGGCAAGTAGAAAGGCACGACCATTCCCCGTAGGCGCTAAGGTCAAGTGGAAGGAGTGGAGTAGGGTCGCGGAAGCTTGGCAGCTGATAGCAAGGTCGGTTTGTCGTTACCGATCGCTGAAGGAACGTCTGCGCAATTCAAGACGGTTGTGATCAAAAATAGTAAATGGGACTCAGTTTCGGAAGTGGCACGATACACCCGAAGAGTTGCCGAATGGGCCATTTGATGGGTCCGACCTAACGGAGATAAATGAAGATCGGTGGCATGCAAGCGACCTTTAAGGGGAGAAGGTGGGTAACGGTGGACACTACTGATGAGACATGCGAGTGGTATGTTGTTTACTCGTTACTCCGCCTTGATCTAGTGGAAGGTGGGATTTATCACGGAATTTGGGGAACTGTTTTGCAGCATTCGTTTACAGTTGCCTGCTGGTCAATTAATATCCAGGAAAGTTCAAGAGGACGCGTTCAAGAAGGAGAAGGATGTTCAGTTGTTAAAACAAGGTGCATATGAGCGTTTCACATTCTTGCTCAATAGTCTAACTGTTTAGTTGGTGTTTTCTAGTAAACAGCCCTGCGGTGAAAGGCTTTCCTCCTCACACCGGTAGCTGTAGCGGGAAGCGGCCTATCATGGTCTGGCTACTGAGTGTGATTATGTGGGTGGAGTGAGGTTTTACAGTCTTTCACGCACGGGTTATACTGGAGTGAAGTATTCAACCAGGTGACACGTGCTAACTCCGTAAATAGATTAAGCAGCGGAATAAATCGTTACCGAATTTACACGAGCAAGAAACGGAACCAATTTTGAAAGTACTACGCACCTTGTCAATGTTCTGCGAAATTCAGCTGAACTCCAAGCGTGGTTGTAATTTTTGACGCGTAACTGCAAACCCATTAAAGCACTTTGCATGGGGACTTTTTATACGGCCTTTGTTCCGACCACAATCACACGTCAAACGCCACGTGGACGACAGCGTACGCTCGGAGACTAAATCAGAGCTGCAAAACATACAACGCAGAATGCCGTGGAAAGTGATAAAGTTGCTGACACCATACGGAATACCCATGAACAAAAGCCATGTAACAAATCTTGTGTTTCTGCGTTATCAGATCACACAGCTACAGCAAAAGTATAAACGATGGGAACGGACACGAAAAAATTCGGCCCGAAATCCCAAGGTAACTGCGTGAAGCATTGAACCTAATAATGGTACTGCACTCCTTCAGTTCGTCGGAAGTCACTTGGCGGTTCGCGAGAGGTCTGCCGGACAGAAACTTTTTACATGTGCAGTGGTGCTGAAGGTAAGGCGTTGCACTCAAGGTCATTACACGGACGAACGCAAGGCCCCCCGAGATAAGCGTTGCGGTGTGTGTATTTTGCTAGCAAAAAACGCATTATGTTGCCGTTGACAGCAACGAAGTCCCCGACGTTGGCCTTGGATTTCTAGAAGCTTGCAATTTGTTAGACCTCTAAAAAATTAATCGCGGAGACAGCGTATTTAGCCTTTTTGCACTCTAAAGCTTTCGGTAGAAATGGGGGAAAACGAGAAACCCAAGCGATATTTTCTCCGTGGGCGCAGGCTGGACACACTTAACCACAACAGTCGTGCCTAAAGCCAATCTTTAGCCGCATTACTCAAAATTTAACACAACAGCAGCTGTTTGGGGCCACTCAATAGAAGGTAACCGAAATTATCTCCATCGAAACTGTGGAATTTTCAAAGTTGCGAATGTTACGACGAGTTGGTCAAACATTCACACGTTTCGGTGATATGCTGCTCAAAGCATTTTGTTTAAGTGAGCGTAGTTTTAAGGTCACCGAACACCAACGATTCGCATTTCATCAACAGCATACGAGATAAAGCAGGAAATGACACGTTAGCATATTTGGGCGTTCCGTGGTATTTTTAAAAATTGAGGTCACGTCAACAGAATATCAAATGCAATTCCCACGAAGGTGAATAACCTGTGTATGCTTTATACTCTCCAAACGTAACAAATGAGATGAGTTTTTCAGAAAACTTCGGCACTACGCAGTTTTGTGGAAGGCTCGTCTTCAACTCAGTATAATAATGGATGAATACTTGATGCATTGTGTATTGCTGCAAGTGTCATTTATGTGGGTGATCCACATTCCCAGATATGCACAACTAATCGGTAGATATTGCAGCGCAATAAGATATCTGAAGGTGAATTATCAACACAACGACATCCTACGCCTTTGGAAATAATCAGGCTCCTTAGCTGGAGTACGTCCTAAAGCCCAACTACATCAAATTAAAATAGGGCCAACCATTGCCGGTCATTACGATTACTGCACACACTGTCGCCCACCTTGGCTACTTGTTGAACCCGCTAGGCCCGGGTGTATTTGCGACGCTGATTAGGAGGCCTCATCTAATCGTGATAGCGTAATTCAGCGACCAACGAAGGTCCTCTATACTCATACATGTTCGCGCTTTCGCTTACCTTGGCTACTCACAGTAACTGCCGGGCCTGTCCATGCACGCAGCCGATTATAAGGCCCCAACTATATATAATAACCGAATCCAGCAGCCAGCGAAGTTCCTTCATACCCATACATGTCGTCCGTCTGCCAAGCCCGCACCTGAAAAATACACATCGATGCAAACGTAATGTTTAGTCGACCCAGTTCTCGCATTCAGGAAGCCGCTTTTGCTCGACATTGTTCCGTGAAAATAAAAAGTTCTACTCTTTCAGCTGCCACTTCAAACATCTCTTGCTGGTAGGTGATTTTAACGTCATCATGGCCTCCTGGATGAAGTTCCAGAGCTCCGAGTCTAATGGACATTTTGCAGCGGCGCTGAAAAAAGTCGTACAACAGAGCGCTGGGACTCAAATTATCGTCGCACCCACCAGATACCACGCAAGCCAACTGCCGTCCCTCCTGGATTTGGTAAACACAAACGAAGGACACTTCGTCGGTCAGGTATCGATTAACTCTCCACTGCAACATAGTGACCACTGTCTGCTGACCTTTGATTTCATCTGCTACTGGACCAGAAGTCATGAACCTCCAACGTGGATTCGAAACTTCTGCCGTGCAGAATTCCGTGAATGCGCTTTTTTCTTGATCAACTAAAACTGTGACCAGCTTCATTGGAAGACTTATACAGGACCACTGTCCAGAAAGCTCACGAGGCTGACGCGATGTTCATATCGAAAAAACCATAACGCAGTCGGATGAACCGCAAGCTACCTACAAGGATTCAGCGTCTTCTGGAAAAGATGCCTCAAGTATTTTCTTAAAACGTTGACTAAAAGAGACAGAGGAGCTGGCATTTCGTATAATGCGGGATCGCTGTAAGTCAGCACTCCACCAATGGAACGTATAAAAACAGGCCAACCTACTAGATTTCGCCTGGAAAAACAAGCATGTGCTGCTCAAGTACACGAGACATCTACGCAGACATGAGCCAACCGCGTCCTCCTTGAGGGACAGGAACGGGGAGACAAAAAGTGACCTAATAGTGGTATCTGAGGTCCACAGAGAGCAATATGCAAGCCCGTATTTTGATTCAATGACCCTGTCAAACCCAATCTTGTCATAGCGTAACAACAAACGGCCCCTAACCAACTTGTTATTCGCGGAGGAGGACATTCGTCAACTCTTGCACAAGACGAACCCGTTGTGTGCGAGTTGCAGACGAGTTGCATTCAAGGATCCTGAAGGAACCGTCGTTCATACTGAAAAACCATTTCAACGTGATGCTTCGTCAGTCGCTCGACGAAGGCAACCTTTCCTCCGCAAGGAAGGAAGCGATTAGCACGCCAATCTACAAAAATAGTGACCGACTGCCGCCCGGCAGCTACAGGCACATTGGACTCACCAGCGCACCACGCAAGGTGATGGAACGCATTCTGAAGCGGGTCATTTTAAATCACCTCATTGTCAACAACTTGATGTCCCAAGTGACACGGATTCCTCGCAAATCGCTCTTTCCGATGAACGTGCCCGCATTTATGGACAGCTTAACCCAAGCTAAGGGCGAGGGCTTCATATCGGATGCGGAAATTTTCGACTTCCCACAAGCATTCGATCAAGCCCTCCGCGTCCCGCTGCTCCACAAGCTGAAGTCTTACGGAATTCAATGGGAAATTACACTCTGGATTAGGGCGCTCCTATCAGGGCGAACATTCCAAGCTAAAGTATGCTCGACCTACTCTTCTCCGGCGCCGGTCTCCAGTGGAGTTCCTCAAGGCTCCGTTTTGGGACAACTGCTGTTTCTGATCAACGTCAACGACCTTCTAGACGTTCTTTCAAGTCCATGTCTACTTTTTGCGGACGACTAGAAATCCTGGAGTTACAATGCCAGTGTTCTCCAAGTGTATGTAGCCGCTGCAAAGCAGGGATCGTTGGACTTTCACCCTCCTCTGAACGACGAAAAGTGCGTCCATATGTCGTTCGGAGGAGACTCAGCGAACGCCTATGTTGTGCATTGTAACAGTGGACCAGAAGACATCACGCGGATAGATGCCCAAAAGGATTTGGGTATCTGGTTCTCTTCAAACACGTACTTCTCACTGCACGATGAGAAGTCGGCTCAAAAGGCATTCACCGGTCTACGGATGATTCGGCAAACCTTCCCCTATACTACTCGCACGAAGTTCCACATACTTTATGAGGCCTACGTCAGACCGCTTCTTGAATATGCCAACCAAGTTGTATACTCAGAACGCTAGAGGAACGTAACCCACATTGAGCCTGTCCAACGAGATGCTACAAAAATGGCTTCTTCCCTAAATCTGTGGACTATGAAACGGATCTCGCGGTGCTTGACCTCTTTCCCACGGCGTATCGTCACCTCCAAGAAGGCCCAATACTTTCTTACGCCCTGATTGAATAAGGTTTGGCCAACCGGTTTTTAAACGTCGACTCAGCTAACGCACGCCGGGGACAAGGTAAGAAATTTTTCAAGCTGAGAGTACACAATTTTTTCAAACAAAAGTTTTCATTTCGGTTAGTTGGTGCGTGAAATAATCTTCTCCCGACGGTTGTCCACGCTCCATCCAGTACCCAGTTTAGGGCATTGTTATACTTTTTTTATGCGAGTCCTTGCACTGGCAAGCTCACTGCCACGCGCAGAGAAATTGATAGCAGTGCTATGCCCCTTTTTGCTTGTGGCTTTTAGGTGAACGGCGGCCGCTGAACGATAAGAACAACTCTGTCCCGAGAAACTTAAGCGAAAGCCTCGATCCTGTGTATCAATCCGTAAGTCCCTGAATCCGTGAATTACATCCCGCGTACATTTTCCACAATATCATCGAAAACATAATTGAACAAAGTAGTGGTGGCTCACACACTAAGTGCCTAATAAATAATGTTGTCCACGATGCTTGATCGGTGTCCACGCTGAAGCTGGAGTCGCACTGTTATTAAAATAAACTTACTGTTTCCTCAGTTGGTCCCACTGGTGATAATGAGGGAGCCATATGCACACCGATTCGATGGCAATATTCAGTGATCGGATGTATTATTGGACGCAGCGAAGTTAAGGTGGGATGTATACGTCTCAGCCAAGTGGTCAAGCGGTACAGACTTGAGCCCTGGGATCCAAGGGCCAAAGGGTTCTTCAAACGTGCAATCACGGATGCAGCCGTGGCGACAATTCAATGAGAGGGAGGGTAATTTGTTTCACATCCGCTCTTTGGGCACTAAATCCTAAATTCACTCCACTTCTGCTTCCCGATACCGATACCGGTGTCATGTAGAATAGATTCGGCAGCTCCGTCGTCCTCATCATAACTTATGCCTAGCCGTAGTAGCAGTCTCACCAACTTGGGGGTTCCCTCCTGGAAACCCGATCAGCCTACGTGCTTGCGTCTGTGAACCGACAGTTTTGTGATCCTCAGCATCCGGTTATGTATAAAAATGCTTTCGCATCTCAGACACACACAACATTTTGGAAGCTGTTCTCAATTTCAGGCTCCATTCCATGTCTGTCACGTATGTTTGGGCCCCGTCCAACTCATCGTTCATGCCGAAGTATTACAGTCCAACTTCACTTCCACAATCATGTCTACAACATCCAAATATATGAGCTACTAAGGCAGCCACACGTGATGCGATCTGTCTATGATAATGATGACGTTCCAGCTGGGGGCTGGAAGGTTTACTGTATCTAAATGCCCAGGAACAAATATCCTTCAGCCCACATCAAAGTAATATACACACCACATAACACCACAATGTCACCTCCAAGTGGTCGATGAACCTTGACCCGCCATAATCCATCTCCTCAGTGCACTTCGCCTGCGCATCCACATATATTCTACATGATAGGCCTTTTCGGTCACTAACTAGCCCTATTATTATCACGGACACACGATGTCAATGTTACCACCGATGCTTCGCCGCGATATAACCATGATTTATTTGAAAGCCTCGTTGTGAATAAAAGAATAAAGGTGGACAGGGAAGGGAATTAGTGCTAGCCTATCAGTAGTATTCCGAGATGCGAGATTCATAACAAAGGTAGGGATTACTTTGGTCATTCCATCCAGAAAAAACCTGCGCCTTCTCCCCGAAGACGAGAAAGATGTCGTCTGCATATTCTAGATTGACAAGAAATTCGTCACAGGCTATTTGAACACCAGGGTTTTGAAAACCTTCCAGCTTTCGTCCCATTACCTCATCGATCACGAAATTTAATAGGAATGGAAGGATTAAGAATCCATGACGGATACCGTTTTGTGCACGAAAGCTTTTGGAGAACTCTCCGGATACTCTCACGTCTCCAAAAGTGTAAGCTTTCAAAAAACTTACTGTGTTCACTAACTTCCGAGGCATTTCCTGATGGGCAAGCGTGCCAAGGAGAACAGGATGGTCAGCCGTGTCGAATTGCCTTGGAAATCTAGGAATACCAAAATTGTGGGTCATTTGTATGTACGGCTTTTTTCTAGCAACTGAAAAGTGTGATAGCCACAAACATCCAAAAATCTTCCCGTATCATGTCCGTATATGGAGCTCCTCCTCTTCCCGAAGATGTAAAAGACTGCACGGTTGGTAGTTCTTACTTCAACTGCACATGGCAAATATCCGGGTAATCCTCCTAGGGATCCAAAACATCATTGATGGCAGAGCAAAAATTTGCACAGAAAGAAGCCGTGTCGCCTCACAGCGGTAGTTAGAACTTGTGATAACTTTTGGTTGCCTGCTATTTTCGGCCGCGATCTAACTCATACCATGGTACCCTCTAGCAGACATTTTGACATTTTTCTTTACTTTGGTTATTTAATGTAAGTGCGGCTATCATAAGACAGCCTCGTTTAAACGGCAGCAGTGAACGACCGTGCGCCCTCGATGGACCCAATAGTATCCTTGATCCATGCTGGTCTTAACTTGTCACGGTTCTGTGGCCAATCTTAATTACCATGGCAGCCTCAACTGGTTCATCCAAGCTGTTCATGTACGGGGCTGTCCACGAACCCAAGCATGACGTCGGGGTGGCGATACCGCGACTGTCATACCCAGTCGGATGGCTTGCCCGTAGTTCAGCAGATCCCTACCATTTCCCACGACCGGAAGTGTTACCTGCACCCATAGGGTTGTCTGAATCCGTTGAATTTGTGCATTGAACTGTTTGCTCGTTCTGCCCATAAACATTAATTCTTCCGATGGAATCAGTATACCGGTGAAGATAAAACCTTGCACTACACCCAATGTAGCGTGCTCTAACCCTCATGAAAAACAAATACTTACTAGCTATAACGAATTCCTTGGCTCCGTCCCTGGTGGGACGCCTGCCGGAACGATAGAATACTTTTTCCCATACAGGCCGCGAACGGCTGCTCCATTTTGAGTTTGCGCGACCATTGTGGGGGTAATAATTTTTCATCTAGTCTTGAGATTATATCCAAATCCAATACAGAAGAAACCAAGCGAAGAAACCAAATGTTCCAAAACCTTCCCACCGACCTCACTGAGACATCATGCTAAGTCATTGGCAGCAATTAAAATATGACCTTGAATGCGTTTAAACAACTTCCAACAAAACTGCGACCGCATGGGGGGCTTTTAAGGGTTCGAATAAAGGCCAATAAATGCTAAAAAGTTATGTTAAAGTTGCCCTCATTCAAACTACCGTTTCAGAGAAATTTGTGTTGTGTCTGAAGATCGGCCTGTTTGGGGGGGTTCGACACCATCAAAAGCTACAGTTTTATGTATAATTTACCTCAGATCGTGTAAGGATTTCTAGAGGTTTTGGATGTACGCATGAGAGTCAGCAAAATGACGTGAGGAATATGCAACACAAAAATGTGAACTGCGTTGTAGCGACCACTTCAACAGTACCTCGACAAAGCAGCAGTTTGCTTGCTGACCAGTTTCCTAACTTTCCGGGACATAATATCGAAAGAGGATTGAATGAGTCAGGGATTTGTCATCTAGAGAAAGCAAACGCAGACATAGTATTGTGCGTTGACGCCATGCGGTCTTAACTTCCAGCCAGCGCAAATTTCCAGTTTTGGGAATTGGGCTGATAATATTGGCATGTACATCCACGACGAAAGGTACTAGCTCTAACGGTTACCGGTCTGAGCATGTATGTAGAAAACTGCCACATTTTGTCACAGGAATCCCTTTCTACACTCAGTGGTTTTGGAGAATACTGGATATGGATCGACACTTAGTGGACCGCTATATCTCTCAAAAGACTTTCAGGTTACAACGTACCGGTGAACAAAAACACGCGAAAATAGTTAGAATAACCTATCGCCCAATAAGGCAGGTTTTTGGAATCCCTGTGTTTAAATTTTGACTAGATTAGATATGGGATCCTGTGTTTACAGACAACGTTCAAGTAGGCGACAGTTCATCTGACGAGCCTAGCCCCCAAGCTCCCGAAAGTTTTAACACTTATTTGATGATGTGGCGGGGGCGCACCACCAGTGAATATGGTGCATTTTGGGTGGGGGAACGGTTTACATCGGTTATTCTTATGGTATGAAAGAGAAGAGAAGGAGAAAACGGTGACAACATAAGAGAGTAGAGGGCGAAAAAGACAGATAGAATCCAGAACTGAAAATAGAACTCAAAAACAGAAATAATGGTAGTGGAGGAAAAGGATGGGGTGAAATTGGAGGCACGGTGGATAAAATTCTTATCTTCCGTGGTTCGGTTACGCATCCGCTTCCCGTACAAGAAGCTCCAGTTCCTCTGTGCATCTGGCGCACTGGACGCCGTGCCTGGGACGCACGATGCATTTTCCTGCAAAACATTTGTGGGTGGAATAAAACTTTTTAGGCCAAAGTGTGGCATTTTGTTGCATATGTGCTCAGACCAAAAATCACACTAACCTGCCTTCATTTTTACGCGGTTTGTTTTAATTGATCTCCGCTGGAAATTTTGGCGCTCATTCGACTTTCAACGTGCTGTGCTATGGATTCGGAAGTGGCTTCACACGCGTTTGTTGAGAAATTTGGGGCTTTATCCTTTTCATCCTTCGCGGTATTTGAGGAGGATAATTATGTGGCATTTGTGCGTTCCTCCAGTAAACGAAGCACCAGCGCTGTTCTGCGTTGCAAATGGATTTACTACAAATGCAGCAGGTGACCTCCAAGACCGATGGAAAGTCGGGAAATCCGAAGAAGCTAGTAAGCTGAGCCTGTTTTGTATTTAAAAAAACAGTGCTCGAAGCACCGGCTGTCCAGTTCGGTTTTGCATACGGAGGCAAAGAAACAACCTAACAGTCACTTCTTATTTTCTTGAACACAACCTTAAGTTGTCAAAGTTTTTGTACGATCGGCTTCCGATTAATCGGTGGCTAAAGGAAGACGAGTTGGGCACGTGCAGGGCCCTTCTGAAATGCGGAGCGCCGTCGTGTGAGGTACGGCAATTTGTGGCCGATGAATTCAGCAGAATCTTTACTACTCAGGATATATACAGCTACTGCCAGAAGTATCGACCGGCTATGTTGAGTAGGTGCCACATAGTTGCGTCATATTGCGGCAGATGATATGCCTTTGGTCCTAGGCTAAACTTCGGGAGACCGGACATGTGGTGATGTGGCAGTCAGAGGAGGGTCATTTAAACCACATATGCTTCTCCCGATGGCAGCAGATAGCGTTGCTCCAACGCTTTCTAGATATAGTTATTGTAGACGGAATGCACGCAACAAACCGTTTTTGGGTAAGTTTTTTAAGGCACCCATTATTTGGCCTATAGATACAAGCTGTATACTTTCCCGATAACGGACGGCATGGATGCCGGTCGTCCGGTTATGTATGCCTTCGTGAAGGGTGAACAGTTTGCTCCTATGCGCAAACTGTCTGACCTATTCAAGGAAATGATGGGAGAGCAGTATGCAGTTAGGACTTTCGTTATGGACAAGCTGGCGGCGCAAATGTGGGCTGCAAGAGTAGTGTTCAGCTGCGATGTAATGCTGCGATATTTTCATATCAGAAAAGCGATCAGGGAGCACGTATTTATCATGTAATATCCATGTATTTATGGTCACAGACACACTCTGCGAACAGCCGGCACATAGTCCACCGCATGGCTCGCCTGGACAACGCCTACAGTAGGTTTTTGTTTATCGTAATACAGGCACACAGATTTCACCAAGATCTGCAGCTTCTGCACCGCGCTAACCCACGATGTGTATCTTATCTAACGGCCTGATGGTTGTACATTACCCGAAAATGGACCGTACACGCACAGTCCGGAATGGTCCACTTTGGTAATATGACCAGCAACCGTCTGGACAGTGGGAACGGCCGCCTGAAAGACCGGGTGCACCACTCCGACACACTGGAGCATGCCGTACAAAAGGTGTCCCGGCACGCCGAGTGGCTCATGCGATAATTTGAGAGGATACTGCACCTCAACCAAGATGGCGGTCTGGGGACACAGACTTGAGCTTTTGTGTGCTCTGTGATCGGCGGACTACTATCAGTGACCGCCGGTGTTCAACCGATCGTGTGTCATATCACGTCGATTGTTGTGATGGGGAACCTTGCCCGCTGTGCGGTGATGCTCTTCAGGCTTGTCCCAAAGGCGGATCCACAGAAGAATTATTTACTTCCCGTTCTTAGCCTCCGGCCCGTCCAGAAAATGCAAAGGTGAGCCTGCAACCCGGTCCGCCAAGAGGCCGTCTTAAGATGTTGATCCGGACCGAAGCACAGAAACCCAACACAGTGTGTCCCGAAAGTCTGTGTGCGTCCGCGTTTTCTGGTCCAAGGAGGAACTTCTAGACAGCCGTGAATAAATATCTGACTACTACGACTAACGCTTTAGAGCGCCAGCTAGATGAGAGGGACGAAGATGATTTCATTTAACCCACCTGCTCCAAACAAACTGTCTGTCAATGAGATCTCATGCATTTCATGTAAGTCTCGTATTTATTGATGGATGGAAGTGGGCATGGGAAATAGCCGCTGAAGATGGCATTGTGTGAACAAGCCTCTACGATATTATGGCCGCTAAAGTGCTCCCATTTTAAGGTAAGTAGTTCTTCCAGTTTTTCAGCCGCGTGCCTCATGGTGGTGCTTCGATAACCAAACTTGTATCTTCCCCTCCTTTCAGGACGTCAATGGCCAAATGAACAATCCGCACGAAGACGTTCATGTGCTTCCCGGCAGGACATATGTACACGTCGAATGACCAAGACAACTAAAATTTTTATGTCGTCTATTGTGGATCTTTTTTCCCGGTAGAGATGGACAGGCGCGCTCCGGCCGCATGTTAGTCGTGTGCGTCAGCTAGGTTAGTTCAGCTGTCAGCTATGATCAACGTAGGTTTCCTGTGGCTAACTGATCAACGTCATGGTCTTCCTGGCATGATTCGCAAGCTATATTGGAACACTCTTCTGTTTGGGAACAAACTCGCACGATTTCTCGCCAATAATGATCGCGGCTTACGCAAGTTACACTGGTAACATTAATTATCGAGCAAAAATTGTTTACAGTAATGGCACCTGCGCATATTTCGCGTCCACAAGGGCCATGTAGATTCCAGTATGTTCATGAAATTATTTCAGCTGTAAAACTGTCATAAAAAACTGTCCGCTGTAAGTGAGTCATCTTTTTCCGCAATTCGCGATTTCTTCTCATATTAGGTAACGTATTCACAGTCGGTGGCGTTTATTGACCTTGAAGATTCCCACACTTAAACAAATCACCAATGTAGGTACTTCGCATAATGCATGGCAACCCTGAAAACGTCGTAGCCTTGGAGAAATCGGTTCCATTGTGCGAATACTGAGCGGCGTACTGGACACATTGTCAGTTTGATTCTGATTCTGACTGCCCACATCCATTCAAAGATTATTGCAATATGCTCACATCCTACCAGCGGACCAGGTTCACAAGGTATCACAATCCGATCATCCCCAGGCATGGATGAAGCCAGAATCTATAACTATTCTGTATCCACAAGAAGCCCTTGAAAACCTTTGTTTTACGGCGTCAAATGTGTTAGTGGTAATAAACTGCTAGTTGTCGCGCTGCTTACGCGTTTGCTCTCTATTTTTTTATTAGGCTTTGTCATTATTCTGCGCTTGTTATTGAATTAGCTAGAATGCTGAGAAAGTGGCTGTCAACCCAAGTACTGTTCGAGGTGATTGAGGATTCCGAAAATGTGTATCTCCCGGAATATCTATTGACTTGCACAACACCGATACGTATACGTATCGAACGTTCGATGTTAGGAAAAAATGAAAGATAAAATAAATGACGCACGAACGTGACAAACAAATAACGAGGAGGTGAATGCAATGGTAAAATACATGCAATATAGCCTTTTATCTGGAGAATTATGGACAACGATGGGTATTCCGGTTCATGACCCAACCCGGGCACTTGTCTCTGGCACATTATGAACGAGCCGGGAACAAAGTTAAGGGTGAACTAACTGTCGACTCACCCACCTGGTGAACTGCGATTCCTGACACAACTTGTTAGTCGATCCCAATAGGAGGACACTTTGTCCAAGGACACTCGAGTATCAATTTTGTCTGCAAAACGACTTGTTTTGGTCTGCCGCAACATGTTTTTTATATTGCGAGCAATGGAAAGTATATTAAATGCACTGTGCAGGGGAGAAGGTGTAGGTGAACGCTACCGCAGACGTATGCCCCAAAATAAGTGGGGTGAGTCGTCGGAAGGTTGTTCCTCAACCCCCTGTAAACCTGGACAACATTGCGGAGTAGGCGGACAGACGTACATGATCCATACTATTCATCAACTTCGGACCGCTTACCTTATGGTTACAGGAGATGATGTTATGGATTACACGCATTTGCCCCATGAAATAAAATATGGTTGAACGACCTCGGGTTGTGGAGGAGTGGCTCTCAAGACCCAAAAAGGCCTCCGGTGAGCGAAACAATCACTTATAACAACGGTTTGCTTATCTGTAAAACAGGAGCGTCTGAATTTTTTAGCTGAAAAGTCGCGAGAACAATTCAGCTGGACATTTGCATTTCTCCAGCTGGATTCCCGACCCCCAACTCAACTCTAGGCAATGAACTTGGAACCCCTGACGGCTTCGGAAATAAGCCGTCTCTCAAGCTTCACAGGGCTGCCGGTTCTGACGGACTCCCACCCGCACTTTTTTAAAGATGGAGGCAAAGTCCTCAGTAGCTTCTTGTCTAACTTATTTGCCTCAATCTGGGAGAAAGAGACCGCCCCAAGTAAGGGACTGAGTCAATAATGGTGCCGGTTTTCAAAAAGGGCGCTTGCAATGAGCGTGGCGTGCGTAGACATAGTCTGTTCAGACTGCGTCGCTTACATTGCCTCACCTTACGTAGGCGCGTGAAGACAGGACCCGAGAACACCAAGCAGGGTTCCGACCAGGAAGGTGCTGTGTGAGCCACACGTTCGTATAAGCGCCTCACAACCTTCATGTCCCTTAACTTTAAGAGCGTTCGATTCTGTCGACTGGTTGGTACTTTTCAACACGATTTCGTAACAGGTTGTGCACCAGAAGTTCGTGAGCTTGTACGGCAGCGAAGCGTCAGTGTTGAACACATGTCATGCCGTCCTTCGGCACGTGATTCGCACCCATGAAGTGCAAAGTCACGCTGCAGGGCGTACAGTCTTTGAACATGACTCCAAGAACTTACTGAGTAGTACTGGAGGTCGTACAACACCATTCATATCTTGGAAGTTGCACTAGCCCTGATAGTAGTGTGAAAGAGGAAATGAACGCACAAGTCTCGAAGGCCAGGGTGTCGTTTGCCAATTCGCGCTACATATGGTATCAAAAAGATATCTCACTGGGTCTAAAAGGACGCGTATATCAGACGACTGAGAGACTTAGCCAATTCGGATGGAGAATCTGAGACAGCCGTGCAGGTCTTTGACCATCGATATCTCAGAGCTGTAGCTGGAATCCACTGGAACCGATGAATTCGCGATGAAGTGGTCAGGGGACCGGTCCTTGTTGAAGCAGGCGGTCCTTCACTCACACAATGCATTCAGCACGGCAAGGTAAGGTGAGTAGGCCATGTGATAAGCATGCCGAGACGAGGGTTGTCTTCCGTGTTCAAGTGTGAGTGGCGGAAACCTAGAGGTGGACAGAATTCGACATGGCAGAAGGTAATAAAAGATGATGTAGTCGCTGTTCCTCGCTTTCCGGGGTGGGGTCCACGTGACGCTCTCTGTGCTCCGCTGGTGATAGTGAGTGACATGATGGCTAATCGATATCAATGGCATTCATGTTGTCAGTGTCTGTCCAGCTTGCCAGGCTGAGTGCTGGAATCTTAGACACCTCGGATGTTTGTGTTAGTCTGGTCATAGGTCCCTCTTCCCATCCCATTTCTGTCTTCCCATTATGGGGCTTTTTCAACTAAATGGATGTGGTTTTATGGCAGTGGAGCGCCAGTGTTTTCATCTGGTGTTGGTGTCCGTGGCGATGATGATGGTGCCGATGATAATGATGTTGTGTGACCCGCTAGGCGATGAGAGAATTTAGGGTTTTTGTTCCGCACCTTGACCGTAGCGTTGGGCCCAAAAGTCTAGCCCACAAGGCAGCAGGTATCAGGGTTTACTTAAGAGAACCTTCTCGGGAGCTCGAGATAACTCAGTGGTGTTAGACTCGGACTTATTAACCTGAAAGTCCGTGGTTCGAACCCCACCTGGACATCTCAACTGCTCCTGTCTAGCCTTGGGCAACCTGGCAATATCTCAGCCCTCGTGCTTCCTTCGGGTAGCATGGAAGTCAGGCACCGAAAGGGTGCTACAGCTGAACGGTTTTATTTTATTTTTCTGGATCTAATGGATCAATATTCTGAATCGTTTGGGTTCGGCCTAGCCCAAGGGCAGACCATGTAAGGCATAACTGTCTCAATCCTGATGTTGCTGCGGTCAGCAGTTTTGTTCGGAGCCCCATCGGTCTCTTGACAAGTCTTAATTGTGTTTCGATCATATTAAATAATTCGCCGTCGGTCATCGTCAGCCGTTGGGCGGAGGAGTGTGCGGTTTCTGAGGCTAACCATCCTTAACCCGCCATTCTTCGAGGGAGGGCAGCATATATTCCTTCATGATGGCCACTGTGTTAAGGTTCCCGATACGGAACTTCGAGTGACGTGTAGGTTCGACAATTCCGAATATCAAAAGGAAGAATTGGGTTCGAAATTCTACGGTACTATTTACACAATGGTGTACAAATTTGTACAACAAACCTCATCCCAATTCTTCCTTTTGATATTCGGGATTGTCGAACCTACGCGTCACTCGAAGTTCCGTATCGGGAACCTCAACAGTACTCAATTGTTCACGTTCGTAGCGTCGACAAGTGCACAGATCTGTCACTGACCGGCACACTGTAGTGTCAACGTCCGCACACCAAACAACGGCGAGCGGAATCATGGCTCAGTAGTGTGGGTTGCGGTCGTCCTTTCCGACGACAGTCTCGTGATTCTCATTGGCCGTCCGATCACACGGAACTCATGAGAAAACAAGTCAAGGCAGGCTCAGCAAACGGGACATGAACGCGCATGGGTAAGTAGGGCAGCTGCGCACATTCACACACAGACACTTGGCAACACAAGTGTCAGACGGGACGGCCTCTGCGGCAAGGTGAGTGGCAGAGATCAAAAGTACATAGGCGGAGTAAGCAAATGAATGGGGGAATTATCATAAGGTCAAGTTCGATTCAACACACTGAGAGGAAATATCCTACTGCCTCACTCCTATCGCGAGACAACACGACATTACCTCCAGACCAACGCGTGTTACGGTTAATTGCAGTGCTCTCTGCCTCCATTCTGGCTTCTTTATTTTGACCTTCCTGGGATGGTTACACCTTGTGAAATGAATTCCCAGTGAGCTGTGCAACGCAGGATCATTGCGACACTCAGACCCGACTGCCACGTCGAGGTTGTAACTTTCCGTCGGTCTGCTCTGATTTGCATCTTTCAATCTCCGCACTCCTTGTCGAATCGGATGACAGACATCTCTCGCTGATACTTTGCCTAACCTTTCTGTCGATGTATGTTGTGCCACCGAAACACGCATACAATACCTCACCTTAGTTATGCTCGTCAAACCGCTAAAGATTAGCTCAGATATCCCATTTTCCACTCTTCGAGTATCTGGCGGTTTTCGTCTGATGGCACGTGGTAGCTGTCCTGTTGAAGCTGCACCCGGGAGCCCGACTGAAAGCGCCTTATTGGGCTGGATTCCAGTAGACAATCGTCTCTGTGCTCCATTATTACCTGTTTCAACTAGATTCGGTGCTAAATGAATGTGGCAAACAGCGTTTGTTTGTCGTATCTGCACACATTCTGACAGACTGCAGCTCTGCAGTTGAGAAAGGCTTTATCGAGATTTATCAGGGGTGCTTCGGTCAGCAAGAAGAACAGATGTCTTCACCCTGGCAGGTGACATGAATGCCCAGGTTAGAATACCAAGCCCGGAAGAAGCGTGGTTGTGTGGTAGATCCGGAATCAGCAGGTAACCGGGAGCGTACTGAGCGTCGTCTTTTCCTGACTAGCACGAACTTTCAGCACAAGCGGTCGCGCCGGATAACCTGGAGGTAACCAACCGCAAACCAGCCTATATATCATCCCCCCAACGCGACAATTTAGTCGGGTCTGCACCTTGCAAAAGTGGCGAAACCATAGTGTACAGTCTGTCTGGGTCGGACCAAATTTGAAACGGAGGCAGTACCAATGGAATGGAATGCTTTGCTAGTGATCCCGGCCTTCAAGCAAGACGGAAGAACGGCATGCAAAAACCACCGTTGCATCAGCCTGGGAGCTGTAGAATCCAAGGTGCTCACTGACATTTTGTGAGACCGACCGACTACCAGGAGAGACAAATTCGTGAGAACCTAGCTGGGTTTCGCCCTGACCGAGTATAGCCGTATCTTTATTTTGAGACAGGCTCTCGAGCAGTGCCGCTCTTTTCGGATGTCCGATGATGGTTCTTGTCTCCATCGATCTTCAGGACCTTTTGCGGCGCCTGGTAATCCAAGGTGTCCATCCTAAATTTTCAACTCTCATAGGGTCACTCTATACTGTCTTGCTTGGCTTTCGGATGACTGTCTTCCGAGGCAGGATTAGTCAGCTCCAGAATTGCTTAAGACACACGCTACCCAGACACTGCGGTGGACTGCCAGATCTTCACAACTCGCGATCCACTATCGGGTCCAGTGGCGAACTCCGTAGACCGCATCGAGACCGAGCTACTTCATGTCTGTCCTGACCATACTCAGTCACGTTTTCAATAGTCTTCCGAGGCAACAACGCTATCCTCGACTTGGTATGCAGGCCAGGGTTCGTTTGGCAACATACGCCCAGGTCATTGCAGTAGGTGGAGTTGAGATAGGGGTTTAAGTTCATGACAACGTTTTCGGATCACATCATTAGACACCTCTAGATAGGAAATTCTAACCATACGTGGGAGAAACCAGGGGTCTAAAACATTTGGGTTTTGGCACTAACGAGGACCAGACGGATGACTGTGCTTAATACCCGGATTTTTGTTGCTAAACCACTCAGTTATTTTGAACAAGATGGAATTCGGCTGTATAAAGGCTTACCGGGAACCGTCTATACGTCGTTAAATTTCGTCTTCAGCCTGTCTTGGTGGTGGAAGCAAGGTATTCGAAATGGATTACTTCACCTTTTACTTTGATACGCTGGATAGGCACGTCCATGCAAGAATACAAGAATTGGTGAAATCAACCACAAAACACGTGTTTAGTAGATAAATTTATTTGCCTGGGTAGTCCTATGATTTCCTTTGGACTGGTTGCATACGTGTTCACTTCTTGAATTGAGAAGGCAGGAGCAGTTTTTGCCAACCTCCGACATATAACGCCGGCGTGACTACAGTTTCTCCATCAATGACAGACTATGTACTGCGACGGTGGGATCAGTAACGTAGTCTCTACGTGCATAGGATGCACGAAAACTTTCACTGTTTGCCTACCACTGTCTCCGAAGCATTGGCTGGTGGAAATATCGGACTGACAACCATGAGGTACGCCAGCTGGTTTCAGAAAAAAGGAACTCTTCCGCGATAGACGAGCTACTCACGTTCCCTAGGTTACGCCGTTTAGAATATGTACTTTATATGTTAGAGGACCGTCCAAACCTGCAGAGCTCCTTTCACATTGCCCTGCACCAAGTGGAAATAGCCGAGAGACAACGAACTGTGAAAACAATTACCAGTAAACTCAGTTGATCCGACAATTGCCACCTTCTTGGATTGGAACTCCAGCAGTCAATGCATTGGTGGTTTGTGATACTGACTGCTCAGTCACGCAGTCAGTAATGCTCTTGGATCTGAATTGGGTGTGCTGTTTGATGCCCCAACTCCAAAAAATCCAAAAGAAAAGGCGAAGGAAGATGGGAAGAGGACACGGGTAACTAAGAATCCAAATCTTCCGAACTGAGGACTAGCAACCCAAATAGGCAGTCGATTTCACCTGAGAAGTCAGCACGTTGGTCTCACTTAAACTGATTTCGTCATTGGTTCTTCCCAATAGTACCAAACTCCATCTGCGATCCTTTCGTTTTGTGTTGAGTGCGCTCTGAAAGTTTGGATTCTATGCCTTCAAAAACTGGTGGTAATTTCTTTACCTTCCAGCAGACATCTGGTAAGGACGGTCTACTTGGCTCCACGACACTATCGTTGAATGCTTAAGGTTGCGGGGTTATTTTTCTGGTGTCTAAATGAATTGTCTTCTTTATGCTAGATTTCTTTTCGACTGTCTAATTTTATGCTCTACTCGAAATCTCGCGCTTTTCAGTGACCGCGTAACGTTTCAATCAAACCATATGTCCAGCACACAAGCTGCGGTGGTTTGGTTATGTACTATGGCGAGTCATTTGCAGGAGAGTACTGTTTTCCGCGCCCAAATCATTCAGACTCAAGCAAGTAGATAGCCTACCGTCAACCTGGTGGAGGAATATGGAAGCGACTAGGAGAAGTCTAGGTCTTGTCTGTGCGGTTCGCCTTCCGGAATTGGGCCCGCTGTGCACGGTTGGACACGTTGCAACAAATGGCTGCTTATGGATGTCAATGGCGTTCTTGTTGCCAGTTTCTATCCAGATTGCTTGAATGCGTGTCTGGAGGTGCAGAAAGCTTGAAATGATCGTTATATGGTAGCGTTAGATCCCTTCCCC
>SJOL01013076.1:265431-287927 GCA_004794785.1 Opisthorchis felineus | reverse complement strand
CATCATAGATGGCTTCATATTTCTGTCAACTAGATGATGGGGGCACTTCAATAGCCAGGGCTGCGACGGATTGAGAAATATGCTTACGAAAAGATGGCCAATGTCCTGCAGTCAAACCGACGAAGATGTGGCCTGAATTTTTAAGACATACAAAATTACCGATTGATGTTTGATTTCAGTGTACCCAATATTAATTTGGCGACACCTAAGGGCGAGTAAGACCTGTCATAACTTGAGGTCCTGCTGTATACCACGGTGAAACAAAACAAAGCAAAACAGTACGCAGTATAATGAACGAACCCATTAACAAGTCACCACCAGTCTGGGTTGAATTTAATATCCACAGAGGCGAGAATGTGTAGCGGTGATTCAGCTGAGTGGGTTACTGAGCATCCGATCATTTGCAACAGTAAACCCAAATGTAATACGGAGAAATTTGAGAGATTGTTACGGGAAGCGCAAATTTTAGTCTGGCATCTACCATCCGACTGCGCTGGCAAGGCATGGATGCTATACAAGCCAGTGTGGTTCAGTTCAGTTCAGTTCGGTTGGACAACCATGTACCGTGTACATTTGAATGGTGGTTGCCGCAGCTTTTAGTAGGGATAGTGTAAGATAGAGGTAGTTCAAAAGTACGTTTAAAAAGATAGAAACAGTGAAGAACAGCGGGTTGATGTTCAAGAACAAGAGAACATATATAAAACAACACTAGTTGCGTGAAGTTGATATGTCGGCGAGTGTCTTCGACCATTGG
The DNA here is from genome assembly GCA_004794785.1 of Opisthorchis felineus. Taxonomy (NCBI): domain Eukaryota; kingdom Metazoa; phylum Platyhelminthes; class Trematoda; order Opisthorchiida; family Opisthorchiidae; genus Opisthorchis; species Opisthorchis felineus. The sequence continues at coordinate 287,173 of SJOL01013076.1, read as the reverse complement.
TGTAGTGGGTCTTTGATATCCCAACCTTGTAGACGGCGAGCCGTAACACGGGCACGAACCAGAGAGTGCTCTGACTCCCTCCACGTTTGCCCAAGCAAGCGACGGTTCCGAACACAAGGTCGTCATCTATAGCTGGTCGTTATATGGCCACACGTAGTGCTCGGTTGTTTAAGGTTTGGAGGGCGCCAAGTAAGATGATGCTCACACTTGTGTTGAAAGTTCAGCGACGACTAGACAGCACATACTTGTAGGAAACTCTCACCGTTGTTGTCACTTGTTGAGACAACAGGTCTCCTGGTAAAGATCGTACCATAAAGGGAATCTGCGAAACCCGTCACGAAGAGAGTTAACCTCACCGTGGTTTAGCGCTTTGTGTGCCTCCGTGACTCATTGAACTATACTGGGTGTGACCGTGCGGCACTCGCAGAATTTTTCATACCAGGTTGGTCAGTGGTTAGAGATCTGACCGGAATAGTCGCATGGCTTTCCGGGTTGGGAGCTGGAACGTGCATTTCCCACCAAACATCTCTGCCTTGCGGTCAGGTTTTTGAGACAAAGGCTTCGATCGAGGACCCTAATCGTCCTCCTATCTCGGTGTGAGCCCCTTGATAGTATCCAAGCCCACGTACAACCATGATACCTACAACTAAGAATACTCTCGTACCACGTTGGCCATTACATTGTGTCATCCGCCGTATCAACTTACTTGCTGCATACAGCAGGGCGGGTAAGCAGAAGAAGGTACTGCTGGCGCCATTCTTCCTCTCACATAATTTTTCTCCCCTCTCCCCTCACCCCATTCCTAACTCCCTCATTGTGGGCCTATGCGTTAGGACTGACCAACTCGTTCGTCTTGCAACGGTTTTGGCCGCTACATCTGCACGTTAGCAGGCGCCGACAGCCTCAGCCACCTCGAAATCCATCTTCAAACCTCGACGCCAAGTCTACGTCTTTTCTCTTAATACTCGCACTCTGAAGCAAGCAGGACAATAAGCTGCTCTTGGTCTCACACTGGACTTGCATAACCTTGATGTTTCTTGTGTACCAGAAACAGGAATGCAAGGTGTAAAAAAAGTGGTTGAGCTAACCACCCCATCACTCTTCACCCGCTTTCGACTGCGCACCTCTGGCGATCAAGAGGCGGCTGCGGCAGGATATCCAGTGGTCAGTATTGTCCCAAGTCACCGGGCGGAGGGATCCTTGGTTGACTGGAAACCCGTTGATAATCGCCTCTATGCGGTTTGTCTGGCGACCTACGTGAAGGAGTCTCACGAGCGAGAAGTTGATCAATGTTTGTTTGTTGTGTCCCAACCGACTATAGCTCTAACGCCATTAGGTACAAGTTTTTTGCGCTTTGAATGCCTTGTTACGGGGAGGTAAAAGCTCATATGTCGTTGTGGTTGCCAAAGATCTGAATTCACGAGTGGATACGCTTAGCGCATCTGAGATTCAATTAGGTGGTCGATATGAATTGGATTCGGTACGTACGGACAATGGCGAACGAGTTCTGACTGTTTTTATGCATTACTAACTTCTGAAAGAGCCGAAGTCGTCTGGCCATATGGTGTCTTCCAACTGGGTGCCAGACATGAACCCAAAGTAATCTCATCGCCGCCAGTTACCGATGGCACGCATCAATAAATGACTGCCGCTGGTGTTGAAACACATTTGTGGATTCCGGCTACGTGCTCCTGCCTGCTTGTCGGCAGTCCTTGGACCTGTTTACAGGCCTTTCTGCTCAGAATGGGGAGCCAAACTGTTCCCGATGACCCGAGTATCTCTGTACAGTTACCGCTAACCAAAGAGAGTGGTTGAGCGGTTTGCGAGTACTACTGCGATAGCCAAAATTTTCGCTGTGCTGCGCCGCCCCAGAATAGCGGGAGAGTCTCACATACCGAAATCAAAGAGGCTTTCGTGCAGGAAGAGGTTGCCGTGTTTTGGATCACCACTACAAGTTCCACCAACCAACCAACCAACCATCGTTTGTTTTATTGCAGCACTTGACTCAATCAATAGGGAATGCTTGTTGTCTATCTTGAAAGCTGATGGCGTGCCAGGTGAGCTGTTGAATCTCATCAGAGCCTACTCCTAAGGTACATATTCCCGCATCCAAGTATATGAAGAATAAACCACAGCGTTCACTTTAAACTTCAGTGTTCGTCCAGGCTGCCCACTTTCGCCGGTGCTTTTCAATCTCGCGATTGATTGAGTAATGTCGCGCACCCTCAGCGGTTTCCATGACGTACCAATAAGCCATACCACTGAGATCACGGGCTTTGATTACGCTGATGATACTGTCGTCCTGAGTAAAGACCCGACAGAAGTGCAGCCTCTCCCTGATCCTATTGGCCACTATGCTTCGCTGGCTGGACCGGGGATTAACTCTTCCTCATAACTCTTCTTCATCACAGGCTTGAACATTTAGTCTAGGCCGCTTAGTGTTAACCGACAGCCCACAAACCAACTTGATTCCTTCAAGTATTTGGGCCCCATCATCCTCTTAAGTGGTCAGGCAGAGCAAGAAAAAAACTCTCGCATCGACAACGCCGGGAAGACATTCACATAGCTTTACACCGCTCTGTGTAAACGCTCTGAAATCAGCCTTCGAAACAAACCCCGTTTGTTTACTATGACCTTCCGATCCTTACTTGCCTACGCCTCTCTGAACTGTCGATCTTCGAAGCATACCCAGAGTACGTTGGAACGACAAAATATCAATTGATGGTGTCGGGGACCGTCATAATAACATACTCCGCCTCATCAAATTGATCCAGCGAACCAGACTACAGTGGCTGAGACATATCTTCCCCGATTAAACTCGGAACTGTCCAGAGTCTCCGTGTCTTCACTGGCCTGCTCAGAATGGTGCTGTCTCGCCAGGTGACGGTTGAAAACCTTGCTGTCCGCATTCAAGCTGACGTTGAGCTACTTGGTCAGCAGGTGGTCAAACAGTGGAACATAAACTTGATAGCGCTGTGCTCGGACCTTGCCGCCGATCGCGCTGCATGTGCAGCTGCGATCTGGGACATTCTTTGAGTCGACTCATCCGGGAGAGGGCGTCATCATAAAGTAATGTAAAAAAGTAAATTTACTCAGCGGTAGCTATGGTTTAATAGTTATCGAAGGTTCCGAAGGGTTTACTGCTGTACAAGGAAGCCTTGTAATTGAAGGGATAAAAATGGAAGAAGGGATCATTGTGCCATCATACCACAAACAAACCAGGTGCTCACATTCGCAACACCGCCAAACTGAAATCGCTTGCCAATATTTTCTTTCAGCGTCTTCACCCAAGCACCAGGGGATCACATAAACTCTATTATGGAGGGTGGGTTACACCGAAAACAAGACCCTGCATGCCGTTCTTCGTTCTATTATGCCAACTCATATCTGGCCAGCCCATAAGTTTACTTTCGGCCTCCAAACATCTTAGTGCGATTGGGGGCGGATAACTTGGGAACGATTACTGTCATCCACTGCATCCCACTGAGCTGCTCACAATAGAACCACCATCATTCAATCCCCACTGAGGAAGTACTGTTCACAGGGTTCTCACTGCAGTTTTCGCCAAAGTGAAGCAGATGGTCAGGCACCGTACAGTCTGAGGGCCCAGTTGCCGTCAGTTTAGTGGCCTTTTTAAAGCACAGCGAGGAGATGAATTTACCCCCGTGAATTTGCCAGTGGTATTAGCTCTGGTCTAACGGCTATCCATTCGTTTTACTCCGATAATACAAGGTTGGCCTGCCACTAAATTGGTTTCTATCCTAGTGTAGTTCCACGGACACCGGTTTCGAATACACTACTAGATGTCTCATGAAGGCACAGTACAGTTGTGTGCGGTCTGAGAATAAGAAGATGTAACACCGAATGTTCAAATCCGACGGTGATTATTGCTTTAACTACTTCCTTATCCAAGAGCTTGAGTTTATTCGCACATGTCTTTTTTCCATTTTAGACGTTGCTTAACTATATTTAGCGCATACTTGGGATTGGCAGCAGAACTCTGACTGTATCATACCGATGTCCACGAAACCCACACGCCGCGCCACAAAATCTGTATCAATTTGGATTCCCAGTGGTGAAATTTATCAGTATGACAAAAAGGTATCCACCAAATCGTTCATTACCTGTTCTTCTTAGATTCGTCCCCATAACCCTACCGATTTTCTTCAACTGGCCACCAAATTGGGTCTGCAAGACGATGCATCTTTCTTCTTTCTCACGGAGGTACTGGTGACAATACTCCCCCCGTCTAATTTGCTAGATAGGAAATGATTTATTCCTGCTGCCCGCCTATTATCCACGAACTGCTGAGGAATTACATACCGATGAAGCGAAGTAAGCTCGTTTCAATCCATCAACCCTTCCCAACATTTAGGCTCTACTTTCTCTACCATTTATGTGAAAAGTGCCAGAGTGACAATGTTCTCATCCTGGCCCCACACAAAGATTCAGATGTCAAGATGATTGGAGACCACGTCAGTTCGAGTGAGTTCTCTCTCCATGCTCGCACTTTCCCCATGAGTCCGTCCCAAGCCGGATACCATGCGATAAATAAAGAAATCCAGCTGTAGCACTCTTTCAGAGCCTAGCTGCCGCGCCACTCGTAGGAAGCACGAAGGCCGAGACACTGCCAGGTTGCCCAAGTCTAGACAGGAGCAGTCGAGATGCAGAGGTTGGGTTCGATCCACGGACCTTCCGGTCAGTAAATTTGCGCCTTAACCACTGAACCATCTTGAGTTCTTTGCGGTGAATATCTTATGGTTATTACCACACGGGCTGTTCCTGAACAGTCACACAGGCGCGGTGCTCACCACTAGAACACTGGAGAACCCCCTATCCAACTCCTGATTCATCTGTAGTTGGAGCATAGCTTCCAGTTACAGACTTGCCGAGGTAAATGTGACTGCAATCGAACTTGTATGAGGAGCTCCACAGAACTGACTCACGGATTTTGACTGGCTCGAAACCTGTTGATAAATTTTGTGAACCGAAACTTTTCAGATGGAATTAAAAACAACCCTCATTGGGGTTCGTACCCGAACCTAAAATTTTGTTTAAAGGTCATTTTCTGGTTCGAATAAATCACAGTATAAGCAGACCATTTTTCACTACTTTCGATAAGCACACGAGGCCGCATCTAATGCCACGTAGCTGCACGCGAGTGCTTCTGCCGGAGAGCCTTTTACTTGTAAGATCAATGGGTCGGAGCACCGGATAAGTTTTTTTTCGGAAGAGGATTTCTAATTGGGCCGTACATATAACATTAGTTGACATAGCTTTTTGATCAGCCACATGCAACACGTTTCAAAAAGTCTTTGGGAAAGTGCGTAACAAAATGCACCTGCTTCGTTTTTTGCAGCCACGGTTCTTGCTTGCCCACACACGGTAGGGCTGAAGAAAGGAGACTGTGTACACCACGAAGTAGTCCATTCAATTTACTCATTAGGTTCATCAGAACTGAATGTTCGAATGATGTTATGAACTTTGGTTTAATATGGAACAATTTTTTTGACTGGGGGCACTCCCATGGCGTCGATGAATGCCTGCTCCATTTTGACGAAGCTGGATCGTGCAACGGTGAATATGTCATTACGTCACAGTTATTGGGAATAAGATGCTATCCTTCCATCTGAGGGCAATTCTCTCAACCTGCGTTTGTTTTTCGTAGTCGACTTTCGCCTACCGTCGGTTAGTAGTTCGGTTATATGTCACAGCCCATTAGTACACATCTGTTTTGCGCACGATCGGTTTGTCACGCATCAATTTATTGCGTTCGAGCTAACTCACTGGATAAGGCGCGAAATTACTGGCCGTGCTTTCATTCCAACCTCAGCATCTAGACTGCTCCTGTCCAGGCTTGAGCAACCTGGCAGTATCTCAACCCTCGTGTTTTCTTCGGGTGGCATGGCAGCTGGGCCCTGAAAGGGTGTTACAGCTGAACAATTTTTATGGGGATTGCAATCAACTCCTCACAACCGACTCGTAAAGTCCACAATCCACTAACGGGTGGTATGAGCTAGGCTCGCTGCACTTGTAGCCGACTGTTCTGAGACCGTAACCTACATCTGGGCGATACTGACCGGACGTGAATGGCACAGTGCATTCAGATGGATAATTTATTTGACCCAACCTCACGACATTGAAATTTGAAATTCGCTCTTTAACTGTAGGCACCGAGTTAACAGACGCACTTAGCCATTCTTCTCTATTCTGTAGACTACTCTCACTATATCACGTTTCTCATGGTCCAATGTATTAGGGGTCTTGTTTGTTTCATTTATTTTTCCGCAGCAAGTATGTTCATCAACTCTTGTTTACTCGAACAGAGGTTCTGTGTTTGGAAACGTTTGCCTGTTTCTAAGCGTGGTGTGTCGTTGTACAGGTTTGATGGTCATATTGTTTTGAATTGAACATCTTGCCTCTAAAAAAAGAAGTTTTTACAACAATCCGAAAGCTCGAGACAGCTCAATGGATAAGGTGCGAACTTACTGACCGAATTGTCCGTGATTCGAACCCAACCCTGGCGCCTCGACTGCTCCTGTCTAGGCATTATCTCAGCCCTCGGGCTTCCCTGTGGGTGGCATGGCAACCGCACACCAATAGGGCGTATTCGGAGTGTCATTCAAAGTATGGTTTGGGACTTGTGGGTTGTAGGCTCCCTAACAATTCTGTATACCAATCAGGCCAATTTTTTTGAGCGTTTCTCCCAGGGGACTTGTAGCAAGTGGGCATAGTTCTCGAAAGGTCAACAGCTCGCTTTTATTTCGTCAGCCGTGTGCCGAAAAATCGATTAATTTACAGCATAGTGGGCTGGGGGTGGGAGAGGCAAATGATGGATTGAACTTGTCCTTAGTAGGTTCTTTTGCTTTTCGTTGGAAAGCCGAATTTGGATTAACCAATCTCACTTCATACCGTAGTGATTCAAGGTCCAGGGGAACAAGCTGAATTGATTGTCCGGTAAACCGATTTGGGCTTTTGACAACTTGAGTTGAATCAGTTGCTGAACTGAGGTTGTGACAACTGTACCAAGCGAACCGAGGAAGGCTTTTGTCTTAGCTACCCTCTCCCCTAGAATCCGTCTACGAGCAACTGATGAACTTTGCACCACAGAACTATTTTGTAGTCAAATCCGACCACAACGGGTTTGGTGTTTTTGCTACGTAGTTGTTTTTCAGACCATCATACATTGGGGAAAGATAGAATCCCGGTGCTGGCCTCTCACAAGCACTTGAGGTACCTACACCTCCAAACGCTCATTCGGACTAGTCGGGTAGAATCTAACAGCGAGATGGCTCAATGGTTAGAGCGCGAATCTACTGACCGGAAGGTCCGTGGTTCGAACCCGACCTCTGCCTCTCGACTTCCGTTGTCTAGGCTTGGGCAACCTGACAATATCCCAGCCCTCATGCTTTCTTCGGGTGGCGTGGCAGCTAGGCATCGAAAGGGTGCTACAGCTGAACTTTTTTTAGCAACACGAACGTCCCTGACATTGGCTGGGAACCATATCTTACTACGTATACAGCCGAGCACACGAAATTCGACGGTGATCGCATCCAACCTGGTGGCTCACACCAACAACTCCCAGACCTTTCCCAGTCTCGTTCATCCCCTTCCATCAAGTCGCACATTACTCACCTCCTAGTATCATTCAGTCCCCAATTTCGAGAAGTTTTCAAGTGTTCGACATCCTGCCCCTGCGAAATGTACAGACGCTTGAAATGAAAATAAGGACTTTATCTCTCTGACGCTGACACGGCATGGTACGACTGTCTTACTTAGTAGTCCTGCAGGCGAAAGGGGGAAACCGTCAACGGATTCAGCTTCCGGTCCCGTCGAATGTGCTTATCGCCGCACAGGAAAGTGTTTGTTGCACAAAGTTGCATTTCTTGCTGCATGGTTGCTTTTTCCGCCCGACTGGGGGGACAATTTTTCATTTGCTCTTGTCTTTTATGACTTCCCGGTTTGCATGGCCTGGAAAATAGTGTAGCCTTTGGGATTTTTCTTGGTAATTTCAGACGTGCTAGTCCCTTTACACCGATCTGGTCAAGTCGCTTTTCTAGGGGATCACTTTTGGCATCTTTTTACGTCTTTTATTGACAAAACCTTGAGTGTACAGCATTTCCAGGACGGGTTCGGTAGCTGTGTGAATTGACTCGGGTTCAAAAAGGCAGACTCACCATGCTATCCGCTAGGTTACCTAGGTCCTGTTGTAGAAACTTCAGTCTTAAGGCCATTCGGCTGAGATTAAGGTATCGCAATTTACGGAATAGCTTACTTAGACTCAAGTCTACGCTGCATATGGCCTATAGGGCAACTGTAGCGTAGGGTCGATCATGTGATGTGTTACTGTTTACTCCAATTTAGTTGTTTCTGAAGGATAATTTTCGAGTTTGGTTGAGCTCTGCTATATGTGCCGCTCCTAGCCAGCTCCTGCAACAGAGCTTGTGTAAAGAGCTTTAAAGAGTCCATATCCACCTTGTAAAGGTACATCAGACTTCGTCCTTGAATTTTCTAAATTTTTCTATACCACCCGGTCTATACACCGGTATGTTGGCATCTTCTGCCGATGTACTTTCTGTCCGGTCCACCTAGTCTAGCTGCCTGTGGCGTGCTTTGTGAAAATAGTCAATTACGGCTTCAGCAGAAGTTGCCAGAATGGCTGGAAGTGAACGAATGACATCACTACTCCGCCTCTCACTACACAACAACACAACAGCTACAGCATGCGACCTCCACTTATTCTCTCTGGGTGACGTACTAATTCGTAAGATATTGGTAGTAAAACCTGTTCAACTGGTAAGCAGTTTGATGACGAAGCCTCGCTCTCGATTGTTGGCATTCGAATGCCTTGGCTCATAGTACTGTCCAAGACTTTCTCCCTTTCGTTGTCTTTCAATAGACTGACTGGCTTGCGAAGCGTTTGACTACATAGCTTAGATGTACTCATCGCAGCAACTGAAGTTTCAACGCCAGTGCTTGATTAGATTTCGATCGGTAGTGACTTCAAAAGCTGATCACACATGGAGTATGTGTGTTTCGCCTTATCGGTCCAAGGTGACTTTTTCCTTTTCGTTTGCGTGCATGGTGTGCCTTATTCAGGGGGACCATTCCTAAGGGGTTTTTCCTGCTCACATTTAGACCTCGAATACGGTTGAACCTTGGGATCTTGGCTAATCGACTGAGCTGATAGTCGATTGCTATTTTCCTGCAACAACCTCGCCTTCGTACTTTTGGTTCGTTTGTGTCTGAAGTAGGCAAACTCGTCTATCCCTCCCTCCACAAACTAATATATAACCCTGTGGATCATGTTACTCGCTGTTTAGATTTGCATTCCGAACTCTTTCGCTCACTTACTTGGCCTCATACGTACTGATTATTTCGCGCCGGGTAACAGGGGTAACCAGTTTTCTATGAGTTGCTTTGTTTTAGCTGACCATACCATGTACTTAAGTGACTACATCTTTAAATGGTTAACCTTTTCCCTGTGTTTTCCCCGTTAGACCGGAAGAAATCTACAGACCTCCAAACGGTCACTTGGTAAGTACATCAAACCAAAGTCACTGTGTTTTACGCTGTGCTCGCCTTCGATCCAATGACAAGCTTCCCTTCGATATGAGTGGGCTGAATAGAATCATTTTTTTCTCATTTGTTCCAGCACTGGAGCTCAACCTGAGAGACATGATGAGGAGGTGGTTGGACCTGCTGGAGACCCAGTCGTGGCACATCGGTTAAAGTAAGTCCTTGGATAATCTGCTAACGCTTTGTCATGTTTGCTTAGTCGTAATCGTTGATAAGCTGCGAAGTTTGGCCGGGTGACGGTTCATTGTCGAACAAAGGTGATAAGTTTTCATTGATTTGGCAACTTAGTGAACAGATTACCAGGATTTGCCCATTACTCCTTCAGCCGGTGGACCAACTTGTGTGGGTGGGCTGCCGTTTTAGGCCACTTAGCTCTTGCAGTCATCCCCTTAAGAGAGAAGAGGGGTTATTGGACATTCGGGTTGATCGCACACAACTGGTGGCTTGTGAGGAGAGCTGTTTGAGAACAATTTACTGTATGTTTGTAACAACCAGCGTACAGCCGAACAATCTAGTTTTCTTAGAAAACAGGTGAACAACATCGGTATTGATTCATGGAAAGCAAACTGGTTGAATCGTAATGGTATTTTATACCCCATGGGAGTGGGCTCGAACTCTTTCTTGCTCTTGAACTGTCCCATGCTCACTTGTCCGGTTACCACACTGGTTATTTCTACCTTATCTGTTTATGTTCCACGAATGGTTCCCTTCAAAACTTGAATTCTCATTCTTGTTCTTTCTGTTCAAGCGTTTTCCTCAAATCCCCCGATGCGATCAACCGCTTGCTGTCCACACTTTTGCAAGTTTCTGGGTTGACAAAGGAATCAGTGTCAATCCAAGTGAGTCTGGGATGTTGATTGACTGTTGACGGTCTCAGATCGTCGTACGTATTGTCGCTGTGCTGTCTTAGACCCCGTGAAAGCGACATGAGACAGGAAATGCTGGCCCGCTGTACAAACAGCGGAATTTCACAACCAGGGAGTATAGCTTCCACATACCTGGCATGCCGAAAGTGTGCAAACGAATGCAGTCTACGCGTCTATCTGCCCACGTGATTACGCGGGCATCAGACGCCGAACTGGCAACCGTGGAGTGGCGCCAGAATTGTCAATTTCACCATAATTTTTCGAAATCTGCGTGTAGATGAAAACCGTCAATCCATATTTCTTTGTCCGCTATGGGTGTTGCACACGATTGACAGTATGTCTTCCATCAATTGTCGGTCTGTTAAAGGAGCTTCGTAAGCGGCGTAGTCTGACACATCAGTGGGTGATGGGAGGTATTTCTTCCCACCCAGTTAAGTTTGTGGTGATTTTAAACGAGTGTCTTACGTCTCTAACCTGGTTATTTAATCGGAACGCAGATTTTTCGTTTTTCTTCTCACTCCGTTAGCGATATGCACTTCACACTGATCATATCTCATCGGTCGGTGGTAAAGCGTTTGCAAACCGAATACCAAGCTCGGTGAATAGACCGATGGGGAATAAGTCAGTCCGAGCTACCGATATTTTGCAACCTTGCGAGTCTTTCCTCTAGCTGGAAGTCTGCTGTGTAGTATACTTCCAGCGTCATCTCTTCACTTTGCTGCACATTCCTCCACCTGAATGCATACTTGAAACCAAAACCAGTAGTTTTGTTGAAGAATTGACGAACAAAACCGAAGGAAAAGGATCAATTGATTTTCATGCTTTCCCATTTTGTGGTTCTTTTTTCCTTATTAGTCCTTTATCTACATGTTCTATAACCTTGAGGCATCCCATCTTTGAACACGGCCTTAGTTTCGGACACACTGAGGTCACCACTGTTGTTGGAAACGTTATTCGTTTCCCTTATTTCTCTTTTCTGCTATTTTGAACGTTCCGTGCACTGAATCGTCATTTGGGTGAATTCCGAATATATCATGTTGGTAGCTATGAGTCCGCAGTAGGTTCCCGCATATCGAGTTGTTTGGTAGGCTGGGTGATACCAGTCTATCTGGCCTTATCCATTCTTCCACATTCCATGAGTTGTTTTGGCTGGCTGACAACTCTTCTGTCGGGATCGCTTCCGCCCAGAATTTAGGCAAACGCAATGTGTTTCGGATTACGCATGAGGTTCGTAAAACTCCTTGTTAGCTGCAGATACGAATCTAACAATGCCTACGACCAGTCGCATATAATCGCAGGTTCTCCGGCCACTTTCAAAGCCTTCGTGACCGGATATTTCCAGTAGACTGGTCACTAGTTGGCACAAGTAAGGCAGTAATGGGATCATCGTTCAAGTTGTCGCGCAAACAAGATACATCAGCCAAGTCCAACCATGTTAGCTCAGTTAGATGTAGAGCATTGCTAACGCGTTTGCCGTACACGTGTGATCATCGGAGTTCATCGAATTTCATGACTGCGCTGTTGATAAGCTTTACTAAGAGCGAACCCATATTTTAGAGACTTTTTCTAGACGTGGGGGGGGGGGTCAGTCGAACGTGATGTGGATGTATACTCAGCAAGATATGATGCGCTGAACGTTCTCTGTCTTGGCCTGCACCTCTTCGAACAAAAAACCGGGCTACCTTAGCAAACGAACTCACCTGTTCACAGTTCGAAGCAAGAGTTTATTTAAACTCATTATTTTATTCCACTCATCAGTGCCAGCTTAGCACTAACTCGATTTCGCTTTTCTTGCTGTACGTGGAATATCTAAGAGCCATCCAAATGTGTATGGTAAATGTGACTCCAGGTCAGTTCTGTTTGACCACGATGAACAATACACATACGTACGGTAGTTCGGGCTGCCGCAGCTTATGGCAACGGGTAGTGTAGGATAGAGACACACAGAAAAAAAAACACTTAAAAAGTCCAAAAGAAACGGTGTATTAATAATTAAGAACACGAGAATAGATACAACACCACTACTGGTCGCCATGCCGGTGAGTACATCCAACCATTGATGTAGTATTTCTCCACAAGCATTTTCGCTCTGATCACTTGATGACCAGCAGTGTGCGTTGTCATCTTGGCTGGCCCACGACCACACTAGTCGGTTGATGATTAACATAGCCAATTCAAGCGTATCCGGCTGTCTGGATTCGTGATTGTAAAATGCGCAGGCAGACTACTCAATGCTGGTACGATGGCGATTCGGTCGATTGAACATTCTGGTTGATTGATTTTTGTACAACAAATTTTAATTGATGACGATACAACTTAGTAGGCTGACACTCGAAAAAGATACACCAATCGAAACCAAACAAATAGCAGTGCCACCTACGATCCTTCATTCTTGGAGAATTTTAGGTTTTACTCAATTTCGCCGGTTCCTAATCAGGCATTCAGATGCGATTGTTCATCAGAAGAGCATCCTTGCGCGTTCATGATGAAGTAAACGGTAATACTATCGTTACATTGTGGTTAGTCTAACCGGCTTCCGTCAACTGCGTGTTGTTTGTCAGCACCCTATTGATCTCCTTCTGATATCAGTGGCTGACGCACAACTCCATTTCTCCAGCCAATCGCCCTAGTGGTATCCCAGCTGTCTGCAGCATTCGCCAGTCACTGGGCATTTGCTTTGATAATTCACAGAAACGTTATCTGTTAAACTAATTTAGTGTATGACCTTCCTCAGAAAATGGATTAATTGAAACTGTCATTAGTCTGTTCGTTCAGCTGTAACACCCTTTCGGTGCTTAACTGCCATGCCACCCGAAGGAAGCACGAGGGCTGGGATACTGTCAGGTTGCCCAAGCCTAAACAGGGGAAGTCGAGAGGCAGAGGTCGGGTTCGAACCACGGACCTTCGGGTCGGTAAATTCGCGCTCTAACCACTGAGCCATCTCGCCCCCAGTAGTCTGTTCGCCTGTTCGCGTAATCGAACGACCTGGAAGACTTTCTATTTATATTTGGTCTTGAAGCATTTGCCTACCGGCGTCTTCGTAGCTGATTGCAGCGTTGGTTAAGGCACAGTCGACGCCGTTATGTTTCCTGGCGTTTCTGGCTAGACAACCGTGGAGCCCAATCAATCGCTGGTCCGAGGCCCAATAACCGACTGCCGATCGTTGTGGAATACACATGTTAGTTTCGACCATGCTGTCGTCCGATGTAGATTCCTGTTTGAGTTTTTCAGTTTGGCAGCCGAAAAGCTCGCTGAGCCATAAACTAAGCAAACCATAACCTATTCTGTGGTGCTTTGAAAGCGGTTTCTTCAAGAGACACCGATCGTAACTGGGAGAAATGACAACCGACATACGTTGGGCGTGAAACATGGCATGTGGTGTTTTCAAGCGCGCACAAACTAACCAATGTATCCCAGAACGATTGCTGTCACTTCTTGATACAGACATCGTATCCTTTTGAGACTGCAGCATAATTCGGCCAGATGGTCTATTAGACAGCAGCCCAAACAAAGTTTGTCCGTGGACAGGGAGGTTTGGTGGGACCGGCAAGCTCAAAGAACGGAGGGGGTTAGTGCAACGGGTATTGCACGAGACTTGTTCCTCTTAATCCACAAAACAGGACCCAGGACACCGTCTCTTAGTGAGCTAATCAAAAATGATATTGCAAATCTAATATATAATAAAACTTCCATCTAGATCGTTGGGCTGAATGTTTCCAACCACAGTCTAGTGAGCCGTTGGCTTCCGTACCTATGTTCTTCTTTCGGCTCGCTCATTTCGAACTGATGTACTTATATCCCCTTTTCTCCTTGAAACGCTATCGAGCTTCCACTCCCCCCTTGGAGACCTTAGTGCACTCTTGTGTTCTGCCTAACTTGATTGTTTCATCTTATTTGGGACCAAGAACGCGCTTCAGGCAGCAGGAGGCCAATTAATCCCTCTGTGATTGTTCCAGCCATAGAGATATCATCCAAACTCCTGCCGTAACACAGCTACCGGGTGCACTAGTAATGCGGTGTCTAAACCCGGCATGTGAGACATGCTCAAAAACAACATGTAGGGTTTCACCCAGGTGGTGGTTAGATTGATCGCATTTTCCGATTAGGTCAAGTGCTTGGGCCGATGCCGTACATGCCGCGATTCTCCTAGACTTCAGAGCAGCCTTTGACCCCATAAATAGGCCAGTTCTCGGCCAAAGATGAGTGTCTCTGATGTGTACTTCGTGTGCACTTCTGGTCGTGTGAGATCTTACAGCTAACGGTCCGAAAGTGTACTTACAACTAGGGGAATTTGGCAAGACTACCTCTCTCTGTTCACTTTTTCTTTGACGTTACAATGAAGTGCACACTTCAAGGTACCGAAGTTCTTGCTCTCGAAATTACATCTGGAAAAGACTAGTAGACTTGGGCAATGTGAACGACATTGTCTTGCTGTTTGATGACCATCAGTTCGCACAGTCAGATGCGTTTTTCTCATTGCTGTCCCAAGGTGTGGGTATCTCGTTCACAATCATTCTCTATACGAATATTAGGCTGTTTGTAGTAAATCTCCGACCTTCCCCTTTCTTCCTACTCTTTCCTTGGCATTCTTCCTCATGGCTGTGTGACAGTCCATCACCAGCACCTATTACTGGCTTCTTCATGTCGATGAGAATGATGATGAGCATGTCTGCGACGAGATGGTAACCAATCAGAGTTGTCGGAGCTGCAAACATCATTTGCCAGGCTTATGTTGTGGTGGGGGGATCTAACCCAGTTTGCACTATTATGCTATATGTTTGCGGGATCAATTGGTCAATGTGTATCTCGTGGAAAATTCACCAGTTATCTTTGTTTTCGGGCATACGGCCAAAATAATCTACTGATTCGACATTGCTCCGTTTCCGTGGTGCGTGATACGTATCAGTTTCTGTGCTACGGCCACCGCATCATTCACAACAATGTGTTCACAGACACCGCGCATTAGCTCGGTGATGCTCGAGGTGGTGGAGACGAAAACAAAAAAACAGATGAAAACAAAAACAACGATATCAGGACGTTGTGGATTTCGGTCGTAGCTCTGCGTAGCATCCTTGAACCGCTGTTTCTACTCTGCTAAGTAAATGTATATTTTTCTTGATGGAACACTACTCATAAGGTTGCTGAAGCTTCTCGGCGGCCCACGATTCTCCATTGTTTTCAACCTGTTTCTTCACGGCTTTTTTTCAGTGTATCAGCAACGCATTTTACTTTCTTTGTTTTTTTTATACAGTGGTTAAGGTGTCAGCTTGCGGACCGGAAGGTCCGTGGTTCGAACCCAACCTCAGCACCTCGACTGTTTCTGTCTAGGCTTGGGCAACCTGGCAATATACCAGCCCTCGTGCTTCCCTCGGATGGCATGTAACACCCGAAAGGGTGTAGTAAATACATGGGTGATAAAATTATGGGATTACCTCATTTTCCATACGTATGCCGTTGATCATTATCTCAAGACTTCAGCGCCTAATTACCAGTTAAAAGATAAACAGTTAGATCGGTTTTCGGCAAGTAAGCCTTCCCGACCAAAAAAAGAAATACTTTTATTGCGCCGCACTTATTGTACCGCCTTGGCGCTCGCCCGGTCGCGCGCAGTGCTCGGTCAGCTGTGTCAGCATAGCAACAGCACACAATACCCGCAGCCAAGTCCGCGCACCAATTGCTGGTTTGACGCTTTTCAGGAACATCTTGATGTGGATCAGTCGCACCAATGAACGCCAAATCGTCCATGCAGGGTCACGCGGGCCGCGGCTATCTGATCCCGAGTTGTTCTCCAGGAAATGTTTGTGGCATTCGGAATCATGGGAACAGCTTTCAAGTAGTTAGAAACTCAGACGACAAGGAACTCACATCTCAGATTCAGCGCTCCGAATGGAGGTTGCAATGCCGTATTCCTGTAATTTAGTCGCACCCATCACGTACTGACAACAGTTTTTCTCCATTCACCTGATAAGAATAAAGATGTCAGGGTGTACTCCGTCTTACACTAAAAATGTCCACTACTTCTGAACCTATATTCGTGGAATGATTTTCTTCCGTCCACCTCTCAGTGTAAACCCGTTCTGATTTAATCGTTTTTTAGTGGGACCACTCTAATCCCATTCGTTATTCGATAACACAAGCAAAACAATTGATTTATTTTTTTCATTTTGATCAGTCTTATCGGAATTCCATTATTCTTCTTTATCATAGAACCACGACAAAACGGAATTCACGCTTATGCTGACTCGAGACGAAGTGATACTCAAGGAAGAAGCCTTGTCATGGTAAGTTTGGGGGTCACTATATCGTATTGAGCTCTGCTGGGTACTGCTTAGTGGGTAAACCAATAGTCTGTTATAATGGCTCAGGTTCCACGTGTATTGTTGAATGCATCTCATTGGCGTACTCTTTTTCCGAACCGGTGTCTGAGAGGAAAAACTTGTACTCGGAATCGAGCCTAGCCAACCGTCCGTCTTAAAAACCGATCGAGTTCCACACCATCTCCAGCGTATAATCTACTTGTCAGTGCGTGGTTTGGACCCCTAAGTGGAGCAGCGTCCGGGTGTTCCTCTCCTTGCTTGACTTGGTTATCCACTGTGAAGCTCGATAGAAAGAGTTCGTAAGTCTCCAATCCAAAGAGTGGGGACGCATCGAACTCACGGACTCACTCAAAGGGACGAAGTCGTGTGAGTCAATGTGTTTTGGCCGTATTCTATCAAGGCGAATCGTTCTTTTCGGAATGATGTGTTGCCACACCGCTTCGTCTGTAGAGAAATAACTTTGTTATGAGATTTTCGGCTATCTTCAGTTCTGCTGTTTGTTACCCTCTATAAAGGATACCCTGCACAAACGGGGTCCCGAGCAAGGATCAGTTGTTGTCAGTGGACCATAATTTTGATCCGCAGTTGTTATAACTTGATGAAAAACTTTCACAACATGGTTACAATTCGGAAAGACACTGCAACACAACAACTTTCAGGCCTGTCAAAGAGTTCATCCGACAACGACTAGTGCTTAGTGAAAACATCGGATTCCTACCTTGTTTGATCGGATGACGTTGACCTATTCTCAGCAGATGGTGAAGTGTACTAGAGCATTGTTGTCCGGTAGATTCATGTTCGATGTTTATTCTAATTTCAATCAAATGCTATCACTTTATGGTGGCTGTCTTCAGTTTGTGGATGGACCGGCTCCATTGATATCCTGGATCGCCACAGACCAAACACGGTGATTTGAAGCGAAGTCGACGTATGTGTGGAGATCTAGCCCGTCGACATCATTTTGGTGCCATCGACCTGAGCGTGATGGCTTTGAATACTGCGGATAACTTTCGTAGTCAGTAATGTTTTGTTACTGCCCTCAGTTCCCCATACTTAAGGGGCGTTTTCATTTGGCGTTGGTGGAGAGGTAGTCACACCAGGATGTGGCGAATGTCAATTATCGAAAACTTGTAACCTGAGCCCCTAAGGCCAGGGTTCATAACCTTAAAAGAGAATCCGATTTTGCGCCGTCCCTAAATTGAAAGAAACCTATTCTTGTACGTTTGATGCGGGTATCATCATCTGCAAAGGCTCAACCATTAAAAAGCACAGCCGAAACAAATTTTCTTGAAGGTGGGGCTTTTGCGGTCGATGAAAGCAGCTGAGGAGTCCGGTCCATTCGTAGCGAGAAAAGTTCCAATGCGTTGATTTTTGTTTCTAGTCACAAGCGTTGATCGGCACCGCCGAGTGGTTGTTGCAGACAGGTACAAAGCCGCAGATGCAAACTGCAATAACGGTATTTTTCTTCAGCTTAGTTCTCGGTCTGAACCTCCAAAGCTAGCGTTCCTGTAAAAAACAACCACCAAAGGTGCACAACGTACATTAACGCCCCAAACCAGGTCAAAAGCACTTGTACAACGCGTCGTATATAAATTGCATGCCGCGACAACATCCTGGAAAGTCTCACGCCTTCTGGATGTGCCACCGGCAACCGGCTGTTGGGTCCAGACTTTTGACCAATCACAGCTCGCCTTGATGCCAAACCGGCAAGCGGCCCGGACTTTTGACCAATCTTGTGCGGGATAGGCTTCTCATCCGTAGCAGCGCCTAACTGCGAGTGGTAGAGCGGTATCGGTGTGGAATTCCGCCTAACACAAACTAAACATCATAAGCATTGCAACACACAAATCCATTAGCCTAGTTTGCAGATGATGGTTATAAGCTGAAAGGATGTAAACAAAATGAAAAAGGATTTAACACGGAAGATGAATTGGACCAGAATCATAATAACCAAGAGTTTACTGGTTGAGTGTTACACTATCCAGCCCTTCGTCTATTCTGCTTCTCAGTCGATCGTTTAGCTCCCATCCGATTGCTCACCTGAAATCAACGGGCTTCTCGGGATGCTTCTGTTTTCATCCTTGAATAATACGGCACACGCCAGTCAATCATTCATCTTTTGTTCCACTCTACTGGAGTATTCCCTCCAGCGAGTGTGTAATGGTTTCTTTTGTAGACTATTCGGTGACCGTATGTCCCGGTAAATCGGTATTTGCAGACTGAATGGATAAGGGGAAACGTCAGGGAGGGACGGCTAATGGCAAACCAGTTTCTGTCCACTTTTTCGGGTCGCTTCGTTGTGGTATTATGTATCCACTTGTGTGTGCTGCACTCTCCCTAAACGTTGTTTTCATTATATGACTACACTAGCAATCATTTTCAGGGTATCATTATCTCACATCTTTATTAGTCTGGTTTATTCAGCCCACATTACGTCCAGTCTGATCATTGGGTGATGGTAATGCTTTTTTGACATTTCCGGTCTCTGGATTTGTTTACCCGTGACTCATTCCTCTCTCCATGTTTATTCTGTCTTGGACAGCTACACTATGTTTATGATGTTTGTCCCCTCCAGCGCATAGTTGACAATTACATTTGTTACTCCCTGGTTTGCTGTGACAAATGAATGCTGTGCGATTGGGAAATACCAGGTAGAAACGACACTACACGTGGCAACCTGTACTTTCCTAGCTAGTCCTTTTCACGATTCCGACTAGTTGAATGTTTGGACCTCTATTTCTAGACGTAAGATGGTGCGTTTTCTCCTCATCAAGTGCATATGCTTACCTACTGAGTTCGTAAGGAGATCCTAGGATCACCTAGCTGACAAACCGAAACCTTCCCGTTCGGGTGCACTTTTTTTTTATAAAAATAAATTCACCTACATGCTGACTATGCCCCATATAAGTGATCTGATAGTTTGGTGAACATGGCTACGTACATGGATCATCCACCCGCTAAGGCGTACTGACCGTATGCACCTTCGTTATCATCATCATTGCCAGCAATAAATCAGTAGTGCACACTGGTGCTTAACTGCCGCATTATCTGTAAACTTCGTGGTTGTAGGTGGGCTAGAATGCTGCCAAGATGCCCAGATGTAGACAGGAGGACGATTGGTGTCCCCAATCAAGATCTTTGACTCAAAAGGCTGACAGCAAGGCAGCGGTGGTTGGCTTGAGACGACTTGAGTAGCCTAAACTTTAAGGAACAGATTGCCACAATTGTTCTAACCCACAATCTGGAGGACCAAGAGAGTGTGCTTGTCATACTCTATCCATTGATCAACCTGGCATTAGAGGCTCCGTGGATGTTGCACGAGCATCCTCCATTGCAGCTCAATGGGTTACTGAGGTACGCAAACTGTCGCACCACGATAATGTTCATTCCATTCGCGACGGCGTGTGCTACCAGTCCAAGTATACTGCTCATCCGAGAATAATTCAGCATACTAATGCGCAGGTACTACCTTAACTCTTCAAACCTTGCAAATCTTGGACGTCCGGCTTGATGGCTAAAACGATTGGCTGGGACACTATGAGTTAGTCTGTGACAACAATATGCGTGCTGTGCACAACTAAGAAAAATCCGTATGACCGGTTTTTGGCGTATCAGAAGTAGACGGATTGGTTTGCGAAACTCCACTACATCTGCCAACACCCACCTGACTGATGGCTACACGATTTGGAGAAAATGGATGATTAGGAAAAAAGACAAAAACTGGAAATGTAGAGAAAAAACTCGCCAGATGGAGGACATTTATTCAGCTTGGTCAAAACCCGGCGGTGGCGTTGATCCTCAGCAGTGGTTACAGTTTCCAAATACTCGACCTCAGTTTGGGCCATTGCGCAGAGGATCAGTCAACGTGGCGTTCACGTCCGACATCATGCTTTGTGTCGTATCGGTTTGATGAGCTATCCGACCGTCATAGCTGGCCGTCATTGACGAAATTCTGTGATAAAACTCATAGTAGCTTGTGAAGGAAACTACTCATAAGGTTGCTGCAATCTCTCCGATAACCCACAACCGGTTTAGCCCAACAGGTAGGCGCAGTCTCAGAGTTTCCGTCAAACTCATGTTCGGGTTTGGGTTCAAGTAGAAATATGGCTTACGGAAACTTGGGGACTGCGCCTACCTGATGGGCGAAGAACAGCTTAAACAAGAGATCCAGCCGGGATTCGGGTGGGTCTTCCGTGACAACCAAATTGGCATACAAAGGAATCATAGTAGCTTAGTTTAGAGAGTTTGGGCACAGTTTGTTGTTGGATCGCAAAGTCGGTTTGTAACGTGAGAAAGTCAAAGCAAGCTTCCATCCAAAATGTCATCCAGGGTCTAAAAAGTTCTGTACGAATGTGCTGCGGGTATCGGAGTAATTGCAGCATCTTTTGGCGAACCACGTCGGATGTTTGTTTATCTTTCAATGAAAATCGGTTACTTTATTGAAAACGGAAAGAATGTGTGTCCATGTGTGTCCAATTCTTTGCTGCCAAGAAGCCTCAAACAGTTGTTGCGCTGCGTATCGGTGGACAAACATCAGTGTGAAGGTGTTTGTTTCCCTAGATCCCACAGAGTAAGCATTTTTAAGGTACAGAATGAAGAAATCACGTGCATTGTGTTGCCCTCTGTGTGCAGCACGCCTGTGTCATTGTCAAGATACGTTAACGCTTTTTTGGTATCCCCCGTTTGCTTGGTGTCGCTACATCGCTTCTGTTTCAGCCGGCAATTGCGCTCGAGATTGTCTTTGGATCGCATGAGTTCTATCGTACCGAATTTCAGCACCCTGTGGACATAACTGATACCAGTCAGTCAGGAAACTCATGCCCTGGTGTGTGGCTGTCCCTGTCTGTAGAAACCATTTTCATGAATAGACCTTTTTTCTCCTGTTACGTCGAAAGGAGTAGTATGTTTCCAGACAAGGACACTTTGAGGAAGAGGCCTTCTTTGAGAGAGTTCCAGAAGGAGGGATCTGTTATAATATCC
>SJOL01013076.1:225834-264847 GCA_004794785.1 Opisthorchis felineus | reverse complement strand
AGATTAGATTAGTCTAAATAAAGAATAAGGAATGCCACGGTGATCATCTGGTGCACCTTTTACTCGTGGCCAACAAATAGCCAATCAGAAAACTTCCAAGACAGTGTACGAACGAGCCTCCAATTAGTGGTGGTGACTTTCAAATCTGCAATTTTACTAGAACACTGGGGATGAAACGAATTCCAAGCGTGCGAACGGGCCATCATACACAAGCACTGCTTCGTCCCCAGCACGACTGTAAGTCTTACCGACAACGTGGGCTTTTCAAACTGGTGGTGTGAATTTCGCTTGGTGTGAGATTTGTTGTTGCTGTTTATTCCGGTAACATGAAACCGTGTGACACAAATTTCACCACCAGTTGAGCAGTGACCACAAACGTTCTCACGCTGTCTTTTGAAGAAACCGAAATTTAGTTGTTTCTGGTGATCAATATCTTACAATACTAAGCACATGACTTTTCTCTGATGTTTACCTGATGAGACTCAGTGAATTAATTCTGTGGCGCGTTTATACGTCTCATAGTAATACGCTCTTGTTGAGGGTTTTGGAGGCGATTCCGTTTTCTGATGGGTTGAAAAGACTAGTTAAAGAAACCGCTTTGTTGATATTCCTGGGAAACCAGGAGGGTTGCTGTTATCAACTTGACTCAACTTACTACTGCCTGACGGTTGTGACCAGCTGACCTATGTGTGACATGACCAGTGGATAGTGAGCTGTGTCTCTCTCTCCTGGTCATCGAAGTTTGGGGATCGTTCAGCTGTAGCACCCTTTCGGTGCTTAACTGCCATGCCGCCAGAAGGAAGCACAAGGGCTGGGATACTGCCAGGTTGCCCAAGTCTAGACGGGGGAAGTCGAGGGGCAGAGATCGGGTTCGAACCACGGACCTTCCGGTCAGTAGATTCGCGCCCTAACCATTGAGCCATCTTGCCCCGAAGTTTGGAAATGGAACACATATGGCGAGCTGGACCACTAGGGTTTCATACTGACCACCGCACCTACGTTTCTTTCAAGGTTTTTAGCCAAACCTTTTGCTTGAGGCTGGTTTGGACGCTGTGGCAGGATCCCATCTCTCGTACCAATACGGCGTTTAGCCTGTTAAACAAGTTTGTTGCCGAAATAACCAATTTGGTTTTACGGGAGACTCATCTGGAACCCAGCTGAATCGGGGACTGCGCCTATCTGATAAGCCCCAAGAAAAGTAAAATCAGTCGTGGACTGTCGAAAAGTTTTCAGCAAGCTTACGATTAGTGTATTTTACGTCTATACAAGTTTGTTGCTATTAATGGTGATGATGTCGATGTTAACTGTTCGGCACTGATGACACTGCCTCTTCTGAATACCGGTATATATGGAAAACATCGTCGTGGTAGGTATCGTTTGGTCTCAGTTCTTTTTTCTGTTTCCAGATTGGGCACTGCTATGTAGCCGGTAATGCTTTTTCTGTGCACTTTGGTAGCCCCGCGGAATTTTTCCTGTGAACTCTAGATGTTCGGCATTTTTTAAAAACAGCCTGAAGGCGTAAATCATATGGCTTGTTTAAACTTATGTTCTATCTTCCACAACCCCCGAAATCTAATCACCAATTACCCTCTCAGAGAGTGATTACCGAAGATAGGTTGAATAATCTCGCGGTGAAAAATATCACGATTTTTACGATCAAATTTATATAATGCACACGTTCCTTTACCGAAGAAAATTACATTAAGATCATTAGCCAAGTAAATGTCACGGGCCTTAATGTCAAGTGGTTCGCGGGGATTAACTTGGTTGATATTGTGTTCAGTGCTCAGCCCACGGTACGTTCTCGATGCACCTCAGTTATACTTTTAGCCCAATTTCTTCCTCGCAAGCTCATGGTCAGAGAGATTTTTTTGTTCATAGAATGGAGCGCGTTTACAACCCCCCTCAGCTATACTGTCGCTTGCATCCGTGGATATGTGTAATTTCGCAAAATAACCACTATTGTGTTCCTCGTTTGATTTGTTTTTATTTATAGTAGGTTTTCATGCATACATTCGCACCCCGAGCTCGCTGGGACCCGAACAAACGTTCACTGCAGGGGAAGGTTTATCATAACGACAGTGTGTTTGGTTTGTCGTTTCCACTGAAATCAAAAAGGGGAATGGTGTGAATTGGATTTTTTATATATTCAGTTCCTTGAAATACCAGCTATACTGTTCTCCAGAAAAAATACCCAAGTTTTCTCCCATTAGTGTGCACATGGAAATAGGGTGCCAATTCCCATGAGGGTTTGAACGTATACCTGTTCGGTCACTTCATTTGGCCACTCCATCGAAAGTCTTCTAAGACCATGTCAGGCCCGACAACTTGTACCTTTTAGTTATGATATTAAAGCGCACTGAAACAGTACATCAAACACCTCAATAAACCTTCCTAATCCAGGCTACTGCATATTGTCTCGTTGTGCCGTCTGGCTGCAGCTTTCCGTTCGGGGTCATATTGTGACGAGATAAGTAACAAAAAATCTCCGAGGAGAAATCTATCCATCCGCTTTGCTGAGTTTGAAAACCCTATTTTTTGATCGTCCGAGCAGTGACATGAGCTGAGCTTAGATATCTGGTTGCCTTGGCTAGTTCCTCTGTCGATCTGAGTCGATGTAGCTTGATCGTATATCGGTTGTCTTTCCATGGTTTTCTTCTTCCGGATTTCCTTTCATGAGCACCAGTTCGCTGAAGCATGTGTACTCGTGGACAGATTTATGGCCAGTGCGCCCAATAATGGTTGGCTGATTTCAGCGGCAAATGGAACGCTCGCACGAGGGCGTCGATTAACGCGGCTTAAATGCTGGATGGCGCAGGTGGCTGTTTGGTACCTAATGAGATATGGTTTTCTGTGGTAAAGTGCATTTAGACGGCACGACTAGAAATATGCATTAGTTCGAGTTGAAGTTGTCGATCGAGGGATGTAATGGGCACGAGTTTGTATGCTTCGGAGCCTGTGATTTAAAGGTTCCAGTTGTCTAGCCTCACAGAGTTACGCAAGGCTTTTACTGACCTAATCAAATAAGGTCACCGACTAGGTATATATATATATATATATAATCGAATGTGTATGAACGTGCAATTCACTGATGTGCATACTAATGTCGAACTATCAATGTGTGCACCTTTGGTTTGCTTGATAATTTGCCCTAAAATTATGCAGAGGCGTGGGATTTTGGTCTCCGTCCTATTTTATGCATAATATTTTGACTCAAAGTCTTCATTGCTGTTTAACCGCCGTATAACGAACCATCAGTCCTGATGATTTAATTAATAAGCTAAGAATATATAATCGGATTCTGAAAAACAGTCGGCACCGTTGTACCCCGAAACCGCTGACCAAGAGATCACGTGTCCTATCCCGCCGTACTCACCAGATAAGTCCCAACTAGGATGAAATATCCCAGATAGCTGTCGGAACAGCTATTCGTTTAACATCACGTATGGTTGTGGCTTGGTAACTGTCAGGTCCTCCATGTAGGTAAAACAAGCTTACCATTCGCTAATGTCCTTTGGCATGCACTTTGCACCCACAAATTGTAAGGTCATGCTGCTGGACATGCAGTCACTGAACACGCCACTTACACTCCAGGGTGAGGCACCCGAAGTTGTGGAGCGTTTCACATATATGGGAAGTTTTATTAGTTCCGATTGCAGTGTGTGTGTGTGTGTGTCAAAGCTGTATATCCCTGAGCTTCAAGGGACGTGTGTATCAGGCTACTGTACGGCCTGTTTTGTTGTATGGTTGTGAGACTTGACCTGTTCGAGCAACGGAGCTGAGACGTCTTCAAGCTTTTGACAACCGTTGTCTCGGAACCATAGCTCGTGTGGGTTGGTGTTGACGAATCCATAACGAGGCAGTTAGAGAGCGAGTGTTCAGTTGCGCAACGGGGACTTCCATCGATGAATTTGTCCAACATCAGAAGCTGCGTTGGTTAGGCCATGTAATACGCATGGCGAACCATCGTTTGTCGAAGAGAGTTTTTTTTTCTTACCCAATTCGGACTGGCGGAAGCAGTGGGGTGGTCAATCTTTGACATGACGGGGGAGTATTAAGTAGATTGCAAAACGTTTGGATGCTGTTGGTGTGACTCGCCTTCCAGAATGGAGTGCGTATGATCCTTACTGTGCCTGGTTGGAGACGCTGCAACTGTTTCACCAACTTAATGATTTTCACTAACCCAATAAAATCTCATCTTGTTGATTCTGTCGAGAACCCCTTTTGCCATTGCAATGATGCAACGTGAATAGCATTCACCTAGACGGTAAACCTGTTCTTTTCAAGGGATAGTGCGTTTCCATTCTAATGTACGAAGCCTGCGTTAGTGGTTACCAAAACTTGATACCCATTCTAGCCTGTCTTGGGCGTCATTCACGAATGTTGTGGGCCAACTACTTCATCGTCTTCACCTGATTTGAAAACCGCGGACCGTCAGTTGGGCCTATCGATTCCTCCAGGACTAACCTTCCTGTCATCTCCGGTCTTATTCTTTCGGGTTCACACCGGCTTCAGGCAGTCTCACATCGGTTCAATGCTAACCAACCGAATGTGCCACGAGAATCCGTAGGCTTTGTTCGATAGTAGTGACAAATACGAAGACCGATTCGACGTACCCAACATGTTCTCAAGTTTCCTCTTAACCTTTGTCAGTGTAAAACGAGTTGGGGTCACCGGATGTCCCACCGAACTCTGCTTTAGTGCCTTAACTGTTCACCTGTTATCTTCCGCTTATTGTATTCTTTATTCCAACTGGTCTGTGAACATTTAAAATGGCAAGAATTGTTCTGTCGATTCAGAAATTTCTCGTCCTTCAGCTAGTTCGTAGTTTACTCCGATCGATACAGCGTCCTTATTTTGCCGATATATTGTGTTTTTCCGTTAAGCACAATTTCGATCTTTATGTCATAGTCATCTCGTTGTCAGTCTGAGATGATACGCATCTTGTTTTGACCTCGGATTCTTGATTCAGGACGAAAATTCTATCGATCGGCTGTTTGATCTCGTAAAGATAAAGTTGCGTTCGTTGGTTACCAGTTAGCTCGCATTGGTGAGGCAGCGCAACAAGTTTACACGGAAATCTACTTCTCATCTGAGGTTAGAGATCAATTTACTTCCCGTGGTTTGTATCGTAAATCGCGATGAACTGAGCGGCTGTATGTGCGCGTATCGCACAGCAGATGTCGTCACTGTCTTGAGTTCTACGATCCGATGTTGTCAGTCTTTAGCTTGGTGCGTTACGGATTGACAGATCAGATCGAAACCGTAAGACCCCGAAAGTTGATGTGATTTGCCTAGTATTCGCTATGCAGTCAGCGCCCGGCATTGTCAGAGCTTTGAGATCTTGTTCACCTTCTTCAGGATCTACCGGTCCCTCGAAGCTGTGTGTCGTGTTTTGGCCGTTGCCTCTGAGAAACAGTTTTGTAAAGCGGATTCATTTAGAGCTTATCCACTATGATTTATTTTACTTCTTTCCTTCGGGAGAACGCGCCTACTGCAGCCGCCCATGCGACAAGATCTACACCAATGGTACCTTATTCTTGTTCCCAGAGTTGGACACCGTAGGTGGACTGTAGACTAGGCTGGTCGACGTCCCGGTTGACCGTAGAGAACCAGGTCTTCAGTTACTCCGCTCGACTGAATCTCTACCTTAACAAGGGTCTGGTCTGAGCACCTTCCTCAGGTTTTCGGACGTACGACCAGTTCTGATATATCATGACAATGTTTTCGGATATTCTATCGACCCGATGCTATTTGAGCATGAAGGATCGCACATTCTGGCAACCCGCTGGCCGGACCTCGTATCGATAAGGTGGTGCAGGTTGGATAGGGTCTCAACAGATCGTGGCTTGGTGTTTGAGGTTGAAATTCAACTTAGACTGCATGACGATCTCCAACTGTGAAGACGCCATTCTGATACCCTCGGTAAGTACTCTCCTCTCGTCTTCCGCCTGGTCGTTTTAGATAGTGTAGGAACTAAGATATCTGAATGCCAGTACCATCTCCAAATCGATGTCTCTTAGGGTTAGCAATAATTCAGATTTTCAGTCAACATTAAAACAAAAGTTCTCTCATTAATTTCGAGGTCAAATTTGGTGGCATATTTTTTGATAAAGTTTATTACTTGTAGGAGAGTGCTGCTTGTCACCTAGCGAAGTGGTCCACACCAGTATTCCGATCATTTTCACCTCACCCCTTTATGAAGGTCGGAATACCCCTCTTCACACACCCTAACCCTAGGCTTGTTGGGGAAGGGGTAATCCCACCGTATCAGTTCAACAGACTTCACCGATTACCGTCATTCTAAACGCGACATTGTATTCGATGAATTCGAGTGAGGTCGGAATTCTAAGAGAAACACCAGTCGGTTGTTTGGATTTGGGGGCGGTGCAGATTAAAATCAGCTCTTCATAAGCCTCCTTTGATGGGAGCCTGTTTTTTGCAGATCGGCTTCGTGTGTCTTTGACAGTGGGATTCTAGCTAATCAGAAGGATTATAGTTATTCTCGCCGTCACCTCAATATCGCTAATGACTCCGTACCGACACCCAGCACTGCTCAAGCCTACTAGCCTCACTGATTAGTTCTCTGGCTGCTTTCAAACTCGGTCAACCTGGTGACTTATTCACTTGGTTTGAAGAAGCTTTTGTGTCAAAGGCGAAACGTTTTCCAGCAATAAATACACCGATTGTTTGACAAATCTCTCTGAAACGATGACTACTCAATCGGTCCCAAACATCTTCCAGTTGATTGATAGCAACTGTGATTTCTTCAACGAATTTTGAATATTGAAATCGAAATCAGCTTGATGTTCCTTGTGACTCCGGCATTCACCATCCCAAAAAATTGCAACTGGACGACCAGCCTTTTGATGAGCTAGGCGTGAAAAAATAGTTTAATCTAACAAATAATAAGATATCCGTCCGTCCGCAACGAAAGCGTGGCTCAGGTATTTGCCCCCTGCATTACGCCACAGTTTCATCTGCATATCGAGTTCGAGACACTCACGGTCAGGTTTGCATTCAGTGTGCTGAAAATTTTTAGTAGTCACCGTGGTCTCCTGCCATCTTATGCTCCTCAGACTGTACTGTTGGGGTCTTCGGACAAACTCAAGCGGCTGCATTTTTATCACAGACTGACGGTTAGTTCTGCTGTGTTGCGCTTAAGTCCTGCATCTTTGAAAAATCGATACAATAGTACTAATTACTCTGCCAGATGCTTTTGCTCCAAACTCCTTGTGTTCGTCGGCTGTTTTGTACGATCAACAGCTCTCCTAGACCCTACGAAACCTCATTCGACGGATGTCACACTCTGAACGTGTTGAGCACAGGCCTGCCCTTCTAAATCTTTCAGCGAATATACCGTGCTTGGACCGATTGATCATCAGTTTGTTAAATCTACGAACATGATTCAATATCTTCTGACCAAGAAGGACTAGATGAACAAATCCTAGAAAGCTTGACTTTACCATGCGCCCGATATAGACCACGTTCTATCTTGTCGGTTCATTGCTCAGTAGATAGTTGAGTATTTCACATTTTGTCTTATAGTGAGTTTAGTGTACCCTTTTTGGAGGTTTTCTTTGAGGGTCCCTCATCACTTCCAAGCCAAAATCGAAAGGTTTACTCTCTCCTTGTGGTTTGGAAGCCACTATCTTTCATTCCTATGGGAATACATCTGCTTCCTATAGTTCTCCCAGATTTACATGTGTGCATGTCACAGATGGGTTGATATCTTCATGGCTTTCTCGTCACCTGGACCTTTCCGTTCTCTGTCAGGGCACTACTTTCAACCGTTTCTCATAAAAATTATCGCATTGTAAGAATCCTGAGGACTACGTCAAGTGACATTGATCTATAAGGATGCTGTTCCGGAGTCCATGCATTGCGCATTCTGTGTAGACATACCGTTTGCCATAATCATCGGAAAACCGATATGATGAAAAAGGACTGCGGATATTCCTTCCCCGAGTGTTACTCCATCCTACCACCCCCTTCCACTAAGTGTAAAATGTGTCCTAAGGAGAAACCCTTGTGGAAGATTGCTGATTTACAAATGTGGATAAGACTATCTACCTGAAGGGGTGCTAATGAACCATTCACTGACAGCGACTGCGGCCCTCGCGATTACGATCTGCACACTACCATGACTGCGTTTGCACTAAATTATCGCGTCTCTCTACGACCGAGACGTAGCTCACACCCAACCCGCATACACAGCCGGTGGTGTCCTCACACAAGCACGTCCCACATCCACATGGAATGGAATCACTCTTCATCAACAATGTCACACTGAGCCCACGCATTCAGACAACTGCCATATTGAAAGTTAAACGAGACCTGTGTTTTTACCCATCAAAATGAGCATGTTTTTATTGATCGTGAGATACCAACTGACTCCACCTAATTAATTCCGATCAATATACGCCAGTCTGTTACCTATCTCAGTAACAGCTGCTGCGGTCGCATATTTCTGCTCCAATCTGTTCGTTTCTTATGCTGGTCTAGTTCAGACAATTTTCCACAGAGCGTGCTGATTCCCCACTGAATTGCAATTGTGACTTTGTGAATAGTGAAACATTTATTTTCAGAAGCAAACGGTGTTTGAAAGAGATGTTGTTCTGTTGCTCTTGGATTACTGTCATAACGGGATCTCGGTTCGGATGTGATGCAAGCTAGGTTGCTCGTAAAACGAAACTTGTCCCGTATTCCTTCGGTATTCGCACTGTTTGTCATCCGAATTCCCATCCTCTTTCGTCACGTGAAAGTTTTCGACACCGGGGCACAATCGCTACAATATTGAAACTTTGTATTCGGTGGTTTCCAACACCACATTTCGACTGTTGTATCAGTGATGTAGCCAAAAATTCAAGGGATAGGCATTGATTATACATTTTGTTTGCTGCTCCCTTCTGCGATTTTCTCGCTCTTATACATGAAACTCACCAATAACCCCGGTTTTTTCTTTTTTATCGGGTTGTCTGATTACTTTGTCCATGATGGATGGTCTGGGATAGTACGTTTGGACGCTACACTTATTGCTGTGATCCGTGTATGTGAAGCTAATTTGCTTATGTGAAACACGTATGATGTACTCACTCAACTGTAAGCCAGATTGTGGGTTTTGTACTTTAGGATACTGACTATATATAAGGAGTACACTGTGGGTTATTCTTATAGCGTCGGATTGGGATTGTCCAGCCCACGTCAGTGAGTTTTCTGGAGAGCTGCAGTTGCCCGAAATCGGGCACTTGTGACTGTGTAACATAATCGTATCAATAAGTTTACATGTGTTACTGTCTTCACTGTACTCGAGCCCAGGTGGCTCCCTAGATCACTCCATGTCCTAAGGCGGGAAGACTTGCATTCCGTGTAAATGTGGTGAGAATAATGGCTAAGTCGCACTCAGGCGAACTCCGTAAAGAGGATGGATATGTAAGTGAGAGCACACAATCCACATTGAGAGACATCCGAAAGACACGGGAAATGGGCAATCAATTTCATGACTTTAACTCGGGTAGTGTTTGATAAATAAGTGTAAGTAAGTAAGGGTGGAATATCAGAATCGAGATCGGATCGTCCTAGAGTCGTGTGGTTCTGGATGGAAATGAAAAATCAGGGAGTTCTGTACGATCAACACTGATATTTACACGAGGGTGGGGTGGCTGGAATCGAAGCGGCATGTTGTACGACAGAATAAATTAGGAGGTGTAACCGAAGACCTAAACTCAGAATACTTGTCTTGTTACCGGGGCCTATCAGAAAAGTTTGAAAAAATCGGTCGATTTGACACAAATCTCCCTTGGTCCAAGTGACTTGTTTACAAGGCTGGTCGATTTTTAAGGCAGACGGAGAACCAATCAGTGAGATGTTTTATTGGCAGCACGCCTGAACAGTGTTAGGTGTAAGCTAAGATGCCTTGTGTTGTCTGTCGGTTAATGTGAGAAAAAAAGGATTACACTGGAGAATTAGGAGAGACATCTTACACGAATTTGGCCCTGGTTTTTGTATCCGATCCTTCTGGTTCATATCATCTGAACTGATGATTCCTCTTGAGCGTCATTCACAATGTTAGTGCTCGCCCATTGCCCTGTAGTGCGCAGTAATACGAAACGGTCAGGACATTGAGTCATTCACAGAGCCATCTAGGCTTAAGAACAGTATCACACACGGCCACACTTGCCTGATTTTTACCAATTGTAGCTCCCCGGAGCATTCACTTACATGCGCTTGACAATCCCACTGCGATGCTACAAGAATAAACCGCAGTATAATGTTCAACTTTGTTCAGTATGCTAAAGTACAAAACCACAATTAGGCTATTACGTCCTTCGTGTCTCACGTAGACGAATTAGCTCCACACGCACCGATCGGATCAATAAATAGAGCTCCCAAAAGTACTGCCACCGATCATCCGTCGTGGACGAATTATTCAGACAACTGGATAAAAATAAAATTGGCTACTCATGAGTTCGGTATATGAGCGGGAAAATTGCAGTGTCAAGCAGGAGAGAGAAGGCATAATTAATGTCTGTCTCCTGAACTTTTGGCTAAATTATTGGCAGAAGAACGAGTGATGTCTGAAAGCAGCGAATACGAATTGGGATAGGTGATTGCCGTGTGCCTGTTGGTGGGAATCAATTTAGCGTATTCAATTAGTATCCCATGGCCGTTTATTTTGGCGACAATGTATCCACTGATTTTCCGAAACTTGCCTTGCTAGTCTTTTGACGGTCATTTTGAACGCCGTCGCTCAGGGGACGACGTGTGACTGAAAGCGTTCAGCTGTAGCACCGGTCGGTAAATTCGCGCTCTAACCACTGAGCCATCTTGCCCCAACGTGTGACTGACGTTGGAAGAATGCCATAATGTAATGCTTCAGCGGAAATTTTTATTTGGGTTTCATCATATCGTCAAGTCACTTTGCAGCTGAGTATTCTTGTGGTCATAAAATAATAGAATTTTAAGAAAATTGTCCAGCTGTAAAGTTTTTTCGGTGTCTAGCTCCCATGCCAATTCATCAACTCCCGCCTCCAATGCGCAGCTACATACCCCACCTCCCCAAATCACCGGTGAACGAAACTGTGGCAGCTAAAACCACTGTACGATAAGTTCGCGGTTCTTACAGCTGACAATGATGATGATGATGAGCTCCCATGCCACCCGAAGGAAGCATGAATGCTGAGATACTGCCAGGTTGCCTGAGCCTAGACAGAAGCAGTCGAGTTGTAGAGGTTGGGTTCTAACCACTGACGTTTCTGTGAGTAATTTCATGCTTCAAAGATTGAGCTATTTGGAGTTCCCTGCGCTCGTAAATCCAATTTAATTTTCCATACAAAATGGAAATTCAGCACCTAGATTTGCATAGGGAGCCACAAAATGGGCGAAACTTGTAGCAGGAGTTTTCGTAATGCCTGTAAGTTGTCTCTTACCCGGGAAATTTACATTGGGAAACGGCAGTATAACATACTACGTTAAGGTTGATGAACACTTGCGAGCATTGTTACGGACAGTATGCTTTTTTATGTCTTAGTTCACCGATTATGCTTATTTCCAACGGGCAAGGCACTTAATTTTTGACCAATAGGAAACTGCCGTTCAGTGACCTGAGGCCACTCGGTGGCTACATTTTTTGGTGTCCACAGTCCTGTTTTAATCGTCTCACACAAACCGAAAATGGTTCACCGCACTGCCCGAAAGCAAGATGGCCCCACCTAACAGAGTCTTCGAAGCTGCATAGAATTTGTACCACTTTTCCCACGACTATTCGTAACTACTCGTTTCTTCTCAGTGTTGGTGGGTAGTGAGTTACTTCTAACGTTTCCTTCAAGTTTCTTCCTGCAGGTATAAGCGCCGTGGAGCACCACACATCTGTTTCATCCCTGTTAGGAAGCATCTCCAACAGTCAATGTACCAGTTATTCGTAGGACGCCACGAGTGCCAGGTCAGCATTTTGCGCTACTCACGCTCATACAAGATACAGAACCACTATCTTTCAGACGGCTGCCTTTCCCAGTGTTGATCTCTCCCTGAAGTAGACAGTTTGTAAACTGAGGAGATTTTGATGTCTCAGTCGAATTCTATGCTGTTGAAGTGTGTGGAGTTTCTCTGAACAGGCAGCTTACACCAGTTTCATATGACGTATTTCAACCTACTTCTTATCAAGAGGGGAAAATCTGAATTTCGCACTTTGTCGTTAGGTGGGATCAAGCTTCAACGTTATTTTGCAAGTCAGTCTGCTTGGAACGGCCTGAATGACCCGCTGTTGAAACCTGAGCTTGGGTTCGTCTGAAGTTTCAAAAAGAAGCGTAAATACACAAATTTTCATGAGATTGCAAACTCGCTTTTTTCCATGATTTGAATAGAGTTATGCAGTCTAAACGCCATTTCCTGAAGACGAAACAGTCCGCTTGCGTTTGAACGGGACAAGTTAGGGTGCTTGGATTAGGAGTAACGTTTCCCAGCTCTGGCACTCATGCAACTAGAAGGAAGGTTGAGATTCCACCCGCCTATTCAAGGCTAGATAGGAACACTCAGGAACCTCTTGGTTGCTCCGTCGCACCTCGAGCTCGGTACACAGCACTACAAAGCACTGATTGATGTGGTTTAAACAACGAACTGTCAGACCTCAGGTGATGAAGCATCTGTGCGGATCGAGAAGTTTGGTGGATTTAGAAAGCTGAGAAGATGAAGGAGGCCCGAAACTTTGGGAATGTGCGTAAACTACTCCAGCTGATACGCGCAGCAGGACCAAAGAAGCCTCCAGTTGGCGCAACAGTCACAGCTAACAAGGGCTCGTTTATCTGTGAAAAAGAAGAGCGTCGGAACACTCAAGACCAATTCATCTGGCCAACAATTGCTGAGCGGGATCCCCAACCGGCAACGCAGCCCTGGAAAGTGAACATGGAACCCGCAACGGCTTCGGGAATAAGCGAGTACCTTTTGTCCCTCTAGCATCATAGGGCTGCTAGTTCAGATGAACTCCCACTCGTTCTATTCAACGATGGAGGTTCAATTGGTGCTTGTCTGACTTATTTGCTTCTATCTGGGACAAAGAGACCGTCCCAACTATATGGGGCGATTCGATAGTAGTGCCGATTTTTTTAAAAAAAATGCTCGCAGTAAGTGTGGCATTCATACAGGAAGTAACCTGTGCAGACTCTCTGCGTCGCTTATTTTACCCTGTCCCACAAAGGCGCGTAAAAACAGGACCCGAGATCATCAAGCAGGGTTCCAACCGGGAAGAGGCTGTGGGGACCACATCTTCATACTCCGTGAAATGTTAGAGCAATGGCATGCCTATAGGTGCCCAGGGTATGCCCCAGAAGTTCTACCACCCCTCCCTGCCCCATTTTTCTCTTTCGATTATAAGGCTTTATGGAAATAAAGTGACGTGGTTGTAGGGCAGTGAAACACTAGTGTTCCCATCTGATGTTGCTGTCAACAATGATGATGGTGATGTGGTATAAACGCCAGTTTTGTTCGAAGCCGACCTCTGCCTCTTGACTTCCCCTGTCTAGGCTTGGGCAACCTGGCAGTATCCCAGCCCTCGTGCTTCTTTCTGGTGGCATGGCAGCTGGGCACCGAAAGGGTGCTACAGCTGAACGATTGGGGGGCTAAAAAAACCTCCCGAATGATGAATGATGAGATAGCGAGGACCAACCGCTTCCGCACATCGTCTTTTCGTGTGGGCCATTTTCATCAGGAGTCTTCGATATCAAAAACGATCACAGATGGAGCCTGCTCTCTGCTTCTCTCCATCCATGTGATTCCATATGTGAAGTGTCCACCACATGACTGCTCCAGGAACACCACATACCACTGGATGAAAAGCGCCGAAATTGCAGATATTCATGTGATAACGACAGGCTTCAGGTTCTGAATTCTGCAGCAAGGCGCAGTGTGTGTTGTTTGATTGGCAGTTTTATGCTTGTTGTCTTGGAGATTGATACCACTGGTATCAAAACACCACGTGAAGTCTCGTTTATTGATACCCACCGGGGTTATTAGCCCTCGTCTCACCTAAAACTTATTGCTGCCTACAGCAAACTGATCTCTGTGTGTCACCATTAATCAACCCAAATAAATGTCGCAAATCGCACAATCAATTTAACCTTGTTCCTACTGTGCAGATACTCTAAAACAATACTCATTTCCTCCGAATTGGACTGGTTAGTGAGTTTCTAACTGGATCCAGAGTGCTGTAGTACACTGAACCCAAGTTTGCAACACTCATGGTACTACTTCATTAGTGAATCGCAGTGGTTGCGTGTTAACGATAGTTGAGAGCTGTTTTAACCTTAGACAAGCTCTGAGCTCGATGTTCTTGGATGGTTCATCTAAAAAAGTGTAGTTTCAACTACTGATCAAGTGCCACTGTTAGGAGAGCAGCAATTTAATAAACCTACCAAAGTCGCTTATTTAACTATGCAGTAGTCGGTATTGAATAAACAACGGTCGCGCCGCACAGGTGGTTGTTTTATAGCGTGTAGTTTGTCAGAAAACATACTTTCTTTGTGTTGAATTGTTGGATTTTCTGTCAAGTTCAGTCTGAAAACAAACTGCTAATACGAGATACATATCGCCAGCGGTTGTTCACTTTTCTGGTTCTAATCCAATCGACTCCCTCCCCCCTCAGTGCATACACCGACACCATAAACTCTCGAGACCATTTGGATTCTCAATTTCCTCGTGATTTTTGAGGTCTTATCTGGCTTACCATCGCCGGTTATGGTTCCAAAGTAGCTGGAACAGCGTCGCTCGTCGAATATTTATGCCTGCCTATTTTTTCTGCCCCATCTAAGGTCGATGTGTCTGCCCCGTTTGTCCATTCCTCGTGTGCAATAGCATGTGCTTCCTACAACCTGGAATCGTTTCGGTTCAGCTTACCAGCCATGCAGGCTTTACTGAATAAACGAACTTAACAGGTGTGGTAATTCCATAGGACGTGAATTAAGGCTTCCGTTTTGTCCATCCGCAGCTGATCCGGCTCGAAATCGCCTTTCTTCCGCGATTCTCCGCCTATGAACTGGTCTGCAGATCCGACAGTCCTACGACAACTGTGAAGCGCTACTATAATAGTTCTCTGGGGATTTGTGCGCTTCATGGTCTACTCAGAGCTTAGTTTTGCGAGAGATTCACCTGGAACCCAGCTGATTCTCTGGTTTATGTTTCTAAGGAACTGAATGTGCTGCACCAGGCCTCCTTACGAGTGTATTTCGCTAATTCTGTGTAATGTGGTTTCAAGTAGAACATAAGGTTGACGGAAACTCGGGGACTGCGCCTATCTAATGAGCCCCAAGAAGGGCGAAACCGGTCGTGGGCTGTCGAAGAATTTTCAGCAACCTTATGAGTAGTGTGCTACGTGTATACTTTGAGCTTATTTTTCCCTGTGTTGTATCATCATGCTCACGTCGTTTTTCAGCTGACCCGCCGACGTGAGATAATTCATTTGATCTCTGTGACTTAGTTATGTGAAAACTAGCCCTGTATCCGTTACGCTCAGGCTGTTTCAGCCGCCAATAGTTCATTATCGCAAAGTCTTGTCATACAACATTCGAATATAACTTCCAAAAGCATCACGTGCCCCCCCGTTATGCTGGCGTCATTCACACATAGTTGAATCTGTTCGCCTTATCGACGAGTGTAGACCACTTGCACTGGTATCACCCCATACTCTGGCATGTGAAAGCACGCAAAACTCGTGATTTCTCAAGAATAATGATGGCGCTGCTATCAAAACAGGCGCTAAGTGAAGTGTCTCGCTAGCACTAATGGTGGATTGTACTGTTAATGTTGTGTGTCCCGAACACGGCCAACATGTTTAAGCGAATCGTAGTTCGAAAGGTCATGGAACCAATCTCTAATGAGAGCATTTTCCAGTTTTTGAAGATGAATTTCGCATGGGAAGAGGAAATAGGTTGTTGACCAGTTTTGACGTACTACTGCTTCAAGCCTAGAGTAGTGATCCGAGGTGCGTATTTATATATGTTCTTTGTTCTGTTAAACAAAACGTGAGCGCTTTTCCTCCCTCCAGTAAGCTTAGATGGTGCCTGAATAATACCCAAGAAGTTTTGCATGCAGTTGGGATGAAGTCTGTTCAGCTGAAAAGAAAGAACTTCAGGTCGCATTGTACACTCATTTGCAAACCATTCGATTTTCACGGGAGACTCAACTGAATATGTCGTTTATGATATTCTTCAACTGAATGTGCTGCACAAAGGCCGCCTCATTTTCAGTTGGTACGATATTCGAGATATTGCAG
The DNA here is from genome assembly GCA_004794785.1 of Opisthorchis felineus. Taxonomy (NCBI): domain Eukaryota; kingdom Metazoa; phylum Platyhelminthes; class Trematoda; order Opisthorchiida; family Opisthorchiidae; genus Opisthorchis; species Opisthorchis felineus. The sequence continues at coordinate 248,586 of SJOL01013076.1, read as the reverse complement.
TATATTTCCTAAAAGAAACTACTCATACGATTGCTGACAACTCTTCGACAGCCCACGACCGGCTTCGCCCTTCCTGGGGCTCATCAGGTAGGTGCGGTCCCCGAGTTTCCGTCAACCTTATGTTGTACTTGAACCCAAATTGGACTGATTTCGACAAATTCACTCATTTGCAAATCAATTTGGTTTTCGCGGGAGACTCAAGTGAATCTATCGTTTATGATATTCTTCAACTGAACGTACAGCTCAAACGCTGTGCGACGTTTCAGTTGGTACGATGTTCGAGATGTTTCAGCGTGTTTGTCTGACGGAACACACTATTCGAGTAGAGCATATGGTTGACGAAATGCCTTGAACTGGTGAGTTAACACACTAACTACAAAGAAAGAACATAGCTGTTCAGTCTGGGCAGCACATACATGTCGGAGTCGTCACGTAAACGTCCTTGCCAAATGCAAATGATTGCCTTTCAAAAACATGCACACTCACCATCCCATAAATGCTTATACTAAACAACCTAGTACAGCTGTTTTACTACACAGTAAGGCTTATGAGAATGTACCAGTCTTTTTTATCAGAAAGAGTTCATCCCTTTTAACTTCTTGTTGACTCACTCGATGCCCTCACCCCGTAAATGTGATGCGCTCAGTGTAAGGTGCCTCCGGAGCATTGGTCAGGTCTGGTGGGAATATTGGATTAGTAATGCTGAGGTACGCCGGATGGTCTTAGGAAGAAGGAACTCTCTCACGATAGATGAATTACTCGTGCTTCATAGGTTACGCTGGTTAGGACGTGTACTCCGCATGCCAGAAGGCCGTCTGCCTCGCAGATCTCTTTTCGCCCGGCTTTGTTCTGAATGGAAGCGACCGAGAGGTTAACAGTGTGTCCTGGCAACGAAGTCTAAAAACACTAACCAGTAAACGTAGTCTGGTCGACAACTGCCGCCTCCCTGGATGGGGACCCCGGGACTCAACTCACCAATGGTGAATGACACTAGCAGAAATGGCCCATCGCGCAGTCAGTGGCACTCATGCATTAAAGCTATCGCCCATTGCTACGCAGTTCCAGAACTAACTGAACATGCCATCTCCTCTAAGGCTTGGTCGTATCTCCTGTTTAAAATGCCTGAGGTACTTACTCTCTGTGGTCTGTCCACCCCTACTCGGGCGTTGCTGAATAGGACACGTATATTGGCGAAATACACTCATCTGCAAACAAATTTGTCCAACGGTGCATATCTCCTTCCCGTTCGGTTTTGAAGTGCTAGTTTCTGTCTTCTTCGGTTCTATGAGATGTCCACTGCGGGTCTTTGAGATGCCATTGGCAAGAACACAGGGGTTACTTCAGTGATGGTAACTCAGGACTGTGGTGGTGGCATTCCATTTACAGTGTTCTGACAATCTGTCAGAAGGATTCCCTTTTGAAATAGGGATCCGTGAGAGCCTTTTTGCGATGGTGTGATATTCAATTGGAAATCCGATTTCCAGCGGATCTGAAGGAGAGAATTCACATCAAGTGTAGTGGCACATTAATCAAGTAGAGCTAAGCTCTGACATGGAAGAACGTTTTTCATCGGTTTCCGTTTCATGGTCAGGGTAACCAGCTAACCAGAAGGAGCGAACACTCTCTCTAAGGGGAAATAGCTGCTTTCAGAGGAGACACGCGAACAGTTCGGAGACATCGATCAACCTAGTGAATGTGTCACAGATTAACGGGATACATGGAATGCTTATTTCCGTTACACAAAAGGTGCCCTGATCGCAAGACCACTAGTAGAAAGTCATTAGTATGTTATACCGTCTTCCTTGTTATCGGGCATGTTTAAAACACATCTGTTTCGGGAACAAGTGTGAAATACAACAAGTATCAGATTTGTTGCATGGAACCGTACACCAGCCAATGGATACGGCCGAGAATTCCACCTACGTCAATCCTGGTGACAAGTCGCCTGCTCTTGCTAGCCACCAATATCTGTTGTGTTGTTGTAATGGTACGTTTATGTCAGTTACCCCTTGTTCATGTGTCACGGTTACCTTGGTAAGACAGTGGGCCGAGGCCTTCTCTGTTTGGTTTTGTTCGGGTCACACGGAAATATGATATACTTACAGAGAGAACTCAGACCTGATGAACAAAACAAGTAACTTGCCATATTCACACAGAGAAGGTCTTCTGGTGAGTGCGCCTGTTTTGCATAGCCAGTTTTACTCAGTAATTTACTGAGTTCACGTGCAGTCAACAACTGAATAGTTGTATTGCTTCTGTTCTTGATATTGCGGCGAAACGAGTGCTAGGATAGGTAGAGCTCAACTTAATCGTATGTGACACCGATGTGATATTAACCTGTCAGTGAGGGGAAGAGTGTACAGTATGACCAGCGTCTTTTGTCTGGGTGTGAAAGCTGGCCACTTCGCGGATAACAGTGGGTGTCTTAATTTCTACTGTGTAGTGGAGCACCGCACCTCCAACACTGAACTACATCGTTTAGTGGGCACTGGATCGAAATCTTAACACATTTACATTACGTCCACGTCAACCTCGTCTGAACAGTCCTCTTCCTCTCCAGGCGAGTCCACACCAGAGGGGGGAAGGCGGACTGGACCCACTAAAATAATTGCACCGGGCCGGGAGGAGGACTGTTCAAATGAGAGTGACGTGAACGTGAATTCTACAATTCCCGCAACCACCTACAACATTTACACAGGCTTGCTTGGTTGTGTTACTCATGTCCGAAGCCCGTTTGCTTACGCTTACCTTATTTGCTCTCTATAGGTTGGGTTGGAGGAAAGCAACTGGTGGTTAGGCTATGATGTGGCGGAAACGTTTTAAAAGTCTAACTCACTGTCTTAGTCACATTGGTATGTGCCTTCTGTCAGGTTGGCGAAATGACCACTCACCCAACCGGGGGTTGTAGGCCTTCGTCGATATGGTGTTCATTTGAACACTCACACTTCTTAACTTTGCTTCTCTGATTTCGTTTTCGGTATTCGATCACCATTCTGTCATGTTCCCCTTTCTTTGTTGATAGCCAAGGTCTATGGCGACTAGACTCATCGTATTCATGTATACGGTTGAAAAACAGAACAGAAATTATATGATGCATGGAAGAGTCGGCGTGTGTAACGTCTTCGTCGGACTTGAGCCCCCATTGTACACCACTGTCTCGCCTAATTTTTGTTCGATGTGATTTCTGCTCGTTGGTTTTGCATATCGTGTAACTCCACCATTCGCTTTTTGTTTACTAAAAGCCTCACCTTTGCGGACAGTAACGCACTAGCAGTAAGTACTGGTTGGCAACTGCTGGCTCGCGATCGTTGGGGTCATTGCGGTACTGTTCTCTTTCTCCTATCTGTTGGTCCCAGTTAGTTGTTCAGTTGTGCTACAGTGATGATCAGTTCCCGGTATATGACCCAGAACATACTGAATGGTGATACTTCGCCGATTTGGGACCTAATCAGCTACTTTTTTCCACCGTTTCCTTCGTTCCGTTAAGCTTCAGAAAACAGCATAAATTTGATTCTTCATGTCTACGTGACTTAGCCGACTATCACAATCTCAGTTTCCTCCTCATTAATTAGAAATGTCGTACTGTTTATGTAATTGACTGTCCTTTTCAGCCGCTCCGTTTTCCTAATTCGTTAACATACCCTTCCTCGGTCTCAGTGATCTAAATACCGTTACTCGACTTTGCATCGGACATTCGAGCATTAGCCAGTCGAATGCTGGTTTTGTATGCTGGGTAGATTTGTAAACTTACCTGTGACCCATTTTCCAACTTCTGAATCAACTACATTCTCTTTGCTTCCATCTGCAATGAACAGGGATCAGTTTGGAGAAGTCGTTTTGAAGAAATCAACGATCACACTTCCAGTTTTCACAAAACTGAGTCCAGTAAGTGTCTCTGAACACCTTTTCGATTCCTTGTGGCAACCGAAATACTTGTGATCATGTGACGTGGCTTGTTTGGTACAATTATGTCATCGATTTCCAGTCATGGATGAGAAGATGTTCTCTTCTGTTGTTCCGTAAAATTGGTTATTCATGTCGGACTGATATTAGCAGAATTCTACCGGTTCGTGAATTCGGCGATTGCTTTAGACCTGGTTCCGAACTCTGCTCCCATGTCTTTGGGTAGTGACGTATCAGCGCGTATTGTTCCTCAGTATAATGTTGTAAAGGTTGCTTTGTTTTGCCGTGTGTGCTTCCCTCATCCACCCTATGTCGTTTCACTTTCTGTTTTCTACTTGGATGGGAAGCATAATCACTGTATTCGACAAATACACTCATCTGCATTCCAATTTGGTTTTTCGTGGGAGACCCAACTGGATCTCTCGTTTATGAGGTTCTCCTTCAACTGAATGTGCTGCACTAGGCCGCCTCATGTTTTAGTTGGTACGACATTCGAGATATCGCAATACGTTGTTTAATGATATTAATCGTTCAGCTGTAACACCCTTTCGGTGCCTAGCTGCCATGCCACCCGAAGGAAGCACGAGGGCTGGGATACTGCCAGGTTGCCCAAGCCTAGACAGGGGAATTCGAGAGGCATAGGTCGGGTTTGAACCACGGACCTTCCGGTCAGTAAATTCGCGCTCTAACCACTGAGCCATCTCGCCCCGTTGTTTAGACGTAACACAATACTCATAAGGTTGCTGAGAAATCTTCGACTATATCATGTTCAAGTTATCGTGTACAGGGTTAAACTGTCTGGCACTTTGGACGGGTTTGGATCTGTGTGAATTGGGTCCTTCCGTGGCTCTAGTGAGACTGCTCGAGACCATCGGTCAATGCGAACAATTCCTACGGCGCGAAGGTTACTACACATGGTGCTAAATTACTCCGTCTTCAGCACTACTCTGAAACAGTTGGGCGGATTTGATCGCGTGAGAACGCTTGTCGGGCCAAATAGTCTGATACCTGAGAATGTTGTGAGCGCTCATGTAGTAAACTAGCACTAAGTCCCTTCCCCGTCCACCGTTATTCTTTCCTTCACAATAAGGCTTTCAAATAAATCATGGTTGTACGGCAGTGAAGCATCGGTGTTGAACACTGATGTCATGCTGTCGATGATGATGATGTCATGTCAGACAGAGATTCATCATAGGGAGGATCGTTAGTTAGGAGGGATCTTGTCAGCCATCGCGATGTCGCATAACGTAATTTGGAATCAAAATGCCTGCTTTGCAGGGACAGTTGAGCGACTCAAGCGTAAATTCTGTCGAAACTAGATAGTCAATAAAAAACAGATAGTTGTCCTTCATTAACTTGTGATGTGACTGTAGAATTCGTAAGCCTTATTTGTTTGTTCGTCTGTGGCCAGACGCCTATTATCGGTCTCGTTTCACGTAATTCGATAGCTGAGGAAAGGATTCAGGATACCTTCATTCAACAATGATTGTACTTATTTGCGTTTTAACCGAATGGTTTAAGACTACCCACTGTGTTAGTACTCGTTCGTTCTGCAGCATAGAATGAAATTAGGAAATAATATGATTCGGATACGGCTGTCTGGTTTGTTTGTACGAGTCGTTCTCCATTTCCCCCCCCCGTTGGATGTGATCTCGGGCGTCTGGATGAGAGCAGCCATTCTGATCTACTTGTAAGATACATGTACACTTTCAAGAGCTGTCTTCGGGCTATGGTTATAGCGCGACCGGACAGTACCAATGTACCGGTATTACTTTTCCCCGCGTAAATTCGAAATTTTGTTGAACTACACGGTTAGTTTTTATCGAAGTCACAATTCGAATGGACCGAATGCCGGATATTGAGGTCACAGGCACAGTTGATTCACGGGCTGTCCATCTACTGATGCACTGGTGGTCATCAGGATAATCTCGGATTCATGAGGTCGCTTCCAATCCATGATTACCGGTGAAGTACACCATAGATCTGCATTCACCACACAATCGATACCGATCACCATGGTGGCAATTTTTCAGACAACAAAAATAACCTCAGCGTTCGTTTGCAAGTGTGTCATGCGTGATGTTGTGTGTGTGTGTGTTGGGCTATGTTTGCACTCATCGCAACCCCAACAGTTTTTCTGAAAGTGTGATTTAGGCAAATTAACCAAGAGACTGTCCCATTGCATCGTGTCCCGGTTGATCCTGTAAGTAACCTACTCCGGTGAGGCCATTCTTTCTATTCGCACTCCATTTGACCTCACACACACCGTGCACATCAAATGCCGGATCATGCTGTTTTGTCAAGTGTCACTTGAGCTCATCAAGAGTAGTGCTGAGTTGGAATGATCTAGACACACAGGAAGTCATTATATGACTCATCCAATGTTATTTTCACACAACAGCAGATCAATACTAGGTTTCGATGTTGTATGTTTTGCGTAGTTGCTGTAGAGATTTTCCTTGATCTATGTGGCACCTATGCTGTTTCCAGTCGTTGAACAATGTATCGCGTAACACTAGGTTGTAGGCTATCCCAGCTTATCCGTCACACCGCTTAAAAGTATTAGACGTACGGAGCGAAAAAAGAAACACTGTACTGTGATGAACAGGTATAAATACACCATGTATGGCTGATGTGACCGTACAAATAGCTTCATCCATACCCTGCTTCTGGTTTCATGCCGCCTCACACTGTCTCACATCCACCCGACTTTGATGTGACATCCTCTGGCGACCAGATCACGCTTGATTGGAGCTTTGAACTCCCCGGTGATCAATATAATCGCGAGTACCCTGGGTTCTCCTTTGTGACATGTGTAATATGATTTGGCGAGTTTGCCAGATATGAAGCGAACATCCCAGTTGACCAGGAGGTGTATTTTATATTCACGTTCACTCGGTTGCTGTAAAAGTGAAGTATGCCAGTGAATACTACTAGACAGAGGCAACCCGATTCGCTGGAGTTGTTTTCATCACCCACTAGAAAGAGGGTTGCCATAAAAACTGTATATATTTGGCCTAAACCCGGTGGTTGTCGTGACCTAAATGTCAGTTGACCTTTCTGTTTACACTTATCTCACTTGAATGCCCAGCACATATTCCTTTCCATCTTAACGCTTCTTTTGCACCGACTTTCTGCTGCTAGGTCCACCATAAAACTCTTTGAGGTCGTGTGTTGAAATGGTTCAAGCATTGACTTAGTAGCTTGGTAAGGTTCTTTTGTCCGAAGGGCCCGGGCCTAACGAAGAGGCTGGACTTTACCGCGGTGTGGCACGTCTTATACACCTACATAACCCACTGAGCGATACTGTAGCACTCACAGAGCCTCTCATACCAACTTGGTTGATGGGTAGAGTTCTGACTAACGCAGTCTTCTGGTCCTCCAGGTTGGAGGTTGGAACATGTGTGACCGCTCGCCCCTCAAACATGTAGGCCACTCTGACGGTCTTCCGCCAAACCTCGCTTCCATGGGGCTGGACTTTTGAGCCAAAGGCTTCGCGGCTGAGGGCCCTAATCCTCCTGTCTGGGTGTGGGTGCCCTGGCTGTATCCCAGCCAAAGTACAACCACGCATTGCATATCCGGCGTATTTGTCGTCGTTTATGTCCATTAGCTATAGAGTCGATGAGTGGAATGTCTCAGTAGGATTGTGACCCACACAGTAACTAATCTAGTTAGTATGTGTTTCGACGGACGCGTGCAAGTTAACCGTACACAAGTAGACTGATCCTTGAACAGAAAGATATTGTACGTTCTGGAAGTTGTACTGGCTTTCCTTCATTCCTTTTTGAAGAACTCCACTTTCCGGTCTTTTGCCCCGGCGGTCAAAGGGATGCACCATGCGCGTAAAGATGAAGACATTGTCAACGTTGTTCTTCATTTGTCCGATGCGATTTCCGCCTCAAGACTCCACTATCAAATCAACGTTATTCGGGCCTATTCTGGAAAGTTGTCAGGTTTTCATCACGGTCATCGTTCTCGCAGTATGTTTGGCAAGCTGAATCGATGGGCTCGAAATAGGTAAATGTTCCATTCATGTGTTTTCCGGTTGCTCTTTCGGTTAGTTTTTTAACCACCTTATTCTTCATCCTCGTGGTTTTTCGGATCCGTGTGCTGGATCGAGGATGATGATTTATCGTGATTCATCCCTCCTTCTCCCGTTTCGAGTTATCCCACAGTGAGTCATACTTACTGACACCTTGATTTATGTACTACATACAGCCCCTTTACGGGTAAGTCGTCCGCATTTTCCAGCGATCAAATCCACCGGAGTCATATTTCAGCACTGTCCTGAATAGAGCACAATGGTTTTTAACCTCTCAGTCACAACCGTCTTTCCGTCCTCCGTGGTGTTTCGAGTTTCTGCGCTGACTGTTCAATGTTGAGAAATTGGAAGGCTGGAGTGGTTCTTTCAATCAACATTTATCACGGCACAGGTTGAATCTATCAAACATGGTGTATGTTTTCTCTCTCGCACTTGACCTTGTCTTCGCAGCACTAATATACCCAAAACATACTGTCTCTACGACAATGAATGAAGTTGTCCAGCTGGTGCCGTCATCTCGCTGGTCACACTCTGAGCTGTCGATGCGACTAGCCCTCCAGGATGGGGACCGCGTGATCCCCACTGGCCTGGTTAGAGGCGCTGCAACACATGGCTGCTAATCGATGTCAGTGTCGTTCTTGTTGTCGGTTTCTATCCAGACTGTCTGAATGAGTGTCTGGAGGTGTAGGCACCTCGGAATGATAGTGTTAGGCTAGCATCAAGTCCTTTCCCGGTCCACTTTTACTCTTTTCATCAAAATAGGGCTTTCAAGTAAATCATGGTTGTATCAGTGTTGAACACTGATGCTATGGTGTCGATGATGATGGTGTTGACACTCCTTCGAGTATCACCCGCACTAGCTGATGGTGTCCATTAACATTGTTTTTTATCATTCATGTGTGATCGATATCCAGTTGCGTCGATGCAATCAACAATCGCATCTAATCAATTGTGTACATTGATCACTGCGTGACAGATTCGCCCCCGTTCTTTTAAACCGAGCGACCTCACCAGTCGTTGGAAGGTGGAGATAGCTCAGTGCTGAAGGCGCGAATTTACTAACCGGAAGGTCCGTCGTTCGAGTCCAACTGTACCATTTCGACTGCTGGTGCCTAGCCTTAGGCAACCTGCGTCTCATTTATTGATTTGCAAATTATAGAACTTAGAACTTCCCTACTCGTGTATAAATCACTGGTCATCTCGTCAGAGAAGAAAACCGGTGCTGGGCGGAATTCACGCAACCCTTATCCAATGACAGCAGGATAGATCTTTGTTCAAAATTACATGGCGATCTCCGCAGACATGCCTCATCCTCGCACCAATGTGTTGAACGCGTCAGTCTTTGGTACCATTACAATCACTGAAGCGGTTCATTAGCTCAGTTCCTCCTGCCGATCATTCGGGCCAGAGACTCCTCGACTAGCAATCTTACTTTCCGTCGTCAGCCCAATTTACCACAGCACACCTCGTGATGATGACCCAACGACCCACATGGCTTGATGTCGTATTCTTGGGCTTTTGCAACCGTATCATTTGGTTTGACCTCACTGACCAACCACTTCTGCGAGCAATGCCTTGAATACTGACAAGGCCCGATATCCTAACTGGCCACGATCAATTCGTTTGATCACTCCTGACATATTATGTATTGCATAATGAGTCCGACGATTTAGACTTACGCCTCAAGGTCCTGGGTTAGTTTTGCTGTTCATGAGATGGATATTTCCTGAGTGGTCGCCGAGCGCAGGTATTCGATTCTAGGGAGGACCATTCCACCGGTAGTTTTGGAGTTTAAGACTTGACTACAATGGATTAGCCACCATCTTCGGCTGTGCGACTTGAATGGTATTCATTGCGGTAATGTGTTTGCTTTCGTGGGTTTGAAGAGATGCACCGGCTCAGAAGTTATCAAGGCACCTAATCCGCCAGCCTTCCACTGCAACTTCCAACTGAACAATTGAACATTCAAAGACCAAACTTGCGGCCACCTACTGCGACATTCATCATCGTCTGTGACTTCACTGTAGTCGTTCGTGGAGTGGGTGTGCCCATACTCACTGAAGGTTGATTTTAATGCATTGTGTGTAGGAGCCAGACCACGAGTCGAGGTAGCTACCAAGCAAACCTTCCAGATGAGTTCTGTGACAGCAAAGCATGTTGCTTGTGGTGTACAGTATCAGTGCTTTGTGAACATTCGAGCTCCCACTACCTTTGGCTCACATCACAAGAGGTACTGACGAATTGAATCCCACCGATGTTTTGCATCTCTTAGTTTCTGCGTCATAGTCGTCTACCCATGTGTCGCTAAGCTGACCAAATCTGAAGGGCAACGCAGTGCAACTCCATCCCATCGTTTGCTCTGTCCTATTTCGATGGATCATCATATTCCATTTTGTTGACCCCAGCCCATTCTATCATGTGTTACAGTTTCAGCTGTGTCTCCAGGCGCAGCAAAGATGCGGAATCCGAAACACGGGCACGCTCACATTCACCCGCTGAGAAGCGTGCGGCAGACAGCACATACGAATGCATTGACGTCCCTGTGGCCGATACCAGCAAAGTCAATATTCGGGAAGAATACAACGACCCTCACACCACGATTGAAGAACCACAACAGTGAGTTCAAATGTACCCAGAATTTTTGTTTCCCTACTTGTTCAACTCTTATGGTGTTCAGAATCTGATTTGCTAGCGATTATTGTCATTCCCTCCTAATCTCGAATGATAACCAGGGTACACAGCTGTTTGTGGTTTACCTTAATACTACCCAGTATAAAGATTACCGCATCTTATCGACAAGTGTCGATGATGATCGCAGAAAGTCATTTGGCCTTTATAACTCTGAGGATAGCAAGTTAGTACAGAAATCGCTTCCTCCGACCGGCGCCACCTTCGTACATTTCCAACTCCGATGTGTTTCTCAACATCCTTTCATTATTTCCTTAGCATTTCGCTTGCATTGGTGTATAATCTATCCAGCCGATTGGTTTTATAGTTGGGGCGCGAAACCGCCTCAAAAAATAATCTCAAGGCAATCATGCTGTGGTCACGCGCTGCATTCTCATTCTCTTTTTATTCTTGTCGCTGATTGTACACTACCCGACTAAACTGAAGATGGTTCATTTTTGGAGTTTGTTAGAATGCGCGAGGTTGTTAGGTCGATACACAGATCTGAGAATGAAGGCTGAAACAGCTAGGATGCGAGTTAACTGATTGGAGTGGGTCAGCTGCAGCAGAAAACCATAAAAATGGTAATCATTCAAGGTATACCAACAACAACGTGGAGTCTGGGACGAACAGATTTGTGGTTCAAGATAAACGTTGTCAAACGATCATACCTCACTTTCTGCCACTTCCAATGCCCTCATGAAAATTGTTATTCCGATTGTTTGTATCGTTCACTTTATTTGTCGAGCTCTAACAATCCAAGTTTACGACATTTTTAATTTTGAACTTTGATGTACCGTAGGATTTGACTATAATGAATCATGGATAAGCGATATACAGTGTAATTTTGCAATAACTTTGGTCGTGCGCTTGATATATGACCGTGGCACTTCACACGCTGATATTAGTTGGTGTCATCTTACGTCCAGATTGTCTGAATGAGTGTCTGAACGCATCCCAAGATGTTTGTGATTGGCCAGAACCGTGTCTACTCTGTCTTTTTCACATTAAAGCTTGAATAAACTTTGTTTCGGTATAGCAGTAAACCATTAGTGCCGATGTTGGTGTCACTGTATTTGATGATACTCTGCATGATCTGACGACCATAGACACAGCAATTAAGTGTTGAAAGCAACATCAAAAGGGTGTTGAAGTTCGAGGAGTTTATGGCTACCGCTTCAATCCTGTTTTTGTGTGGGGGAAGATCTTTCGGTCCGTATTTCTGTGTGCATTTGTCACTCAACTATCCCGTTGGATATCACTAACCCTATTGGCGACACCAGACATTCATATAGGTTGTTGTTCTGTTTAACATCCGAACATCTCCTGTTGAACTGCTGCATCCCACTGTACTGTCTTTGACTCTCCGTTTCTAACTCTTCTGCCTCACGAGGTTCTATAAGTGTTATTTCTATCGCAAATTCTCTTCTGCTCTTTATAGGTGTGGTGAATGGGTGCTATAAAATGCTTGTTTTATTTTCTTCGCGAACCCATACGCTATGGTGGGAGAAGTCGCCGCCGGCATTGAGTGTTTATGGCCTGTTGCTGCATGAAAGCGAACGGATATTCGGACCTCAGTTATTCCTCCTGTCCGCTATTCGTAGGACCTGAAAAATGCGAATGAATTCAGTCGTATTGTAGAGCTTACCGTACTACAGATGGGTGAATAGCCCAACACAATCACACTGTTGTATTAGAGAGGTAGTCGTTTTTGGAAAGCTTCGCTAGATAAAGGAAAGGCTAGACTAGTGGACTTCTGCGTAGGGCTGAAATCCAACTATCGTCTAGTCTTCACTCGGTTGCTTTTGATGTTGAACCAAACCGGTTGCTTCGCCTATGTAACTGCCACTCGTGTAGCCCACGTTAAGTTGCCTCATTGCTGTTGAAGGTGTTATATTAGAGACAACTCTGAGCTTCGTTTCCTTTTGTCTTGCCTAACAATGTGCGACGTTTCACTTTCATGTCGAGAGACGATTGTTTTCTCATTTAAGTTACGTCATCGTGTTTTGTGTGAGTGCTATTTTTAGAATCTGTATTTCATCCATATTACCAAATCATCCACTCTTCTCTTGTCCACTCCACCCTACTCATTTAGGCCTATACTGGCTTCATGTGCTTCGTCTCCTACGGCAACGAATTCGGCATATTTCATGGGCATAAAACCCACAATGGCTCAACCTGTTTCTCTCTCTCCTTCTGCTGGCTATCCAGTAACAGCTTCAGCAGATGTTTGTGGCGCCGATACAACATCCTATACAGCAACCAAAAAGGATAATCGCCCGAAAGAACTAGACGACATGATGTTCAACGCGATGAGGTCAAGGATCAAAATGGGGTCCTTGCCGGAGGACACATCAAATGGCTATGAGGAACAGTCTGCAGCTCTCTCGACCTTCGCCTCGATGGCTGATGGAAAATCTGACCACGAGTATGGTTATTTCAATTGTTCCTATGTTTTCATTGATTTCTAGGTCTTGTATGGAGGACCGAGAAAACATGCTCCAGGAGTAGATCTTTCGTTATACTTTGCTACTCATAGTTTATCAGTAGCTTATGTTTTATCGACCTTGCGTCCCGACCGATCAGGCTTCAGTTGACAATGTTGTTACATTTGCTAAATTGACTGGAAACCCAACTTTATGCGAAAGCTGATTGGTCGGTCAATTCAGTCAGAGGCGTTCCCGAAAAGATGGAGGTTGTTTCCAACGTGTACGAGCTTTGATTATGTGCGCCCGTGTGTAACAGATGGACAACTCAGTTTTCCTGGCCACATGGCGTTCGGCTGACCTCATTGGGTTGTTTTGCTGAGCCCAGTAGGTGAACTTTCGTCAGGCCTGAGAATTGATGTTTTTGTCAGTAAATCTACCGGGTGCAAACACTAGGCACTGGGAATTTATCGTGAACCAAAACAGCAGTAAACCGTTACGTATTGTCTGGCGGACATAACTGATTAACTGAAATCGGTGTTTTATTCCTTATAGTGTGCATGCTTATCGATGGATCTTCTTCCCACAATTTATCGCTGTTTACCGGGGTGGTGTGTCATTCTGACTTTTCCGGCAGGTCAAAGTTTCCACTGTTAGGTTATGAATGAAGTCCGTGATGAAGTAACCAGCTGGTTGTTACTGAAATCCTCACGTGACTAGCCACGCATACCAACTTCTTAGTCAGACGAGAGTTTAATCTCCTTATTTAGTCCACCATGCTGGGAATCGTATTCGTATGACTTATCACTGAGTTCTCGCAGTTTCCGCTTTCGATCTGCTATGGAAAGCTTTTACGCGATAACTCATTCTTTTTTGTTGTAGTTTCGAAAAGCCCTCCATCAGAGCGTCCGTTCCCATGTCCTTGAAATTGTCAGCCGAAGAATCACAAAGTCCATCACAAGTCATGGATACTCAAATTTCACCAGTCAACATTCCGACAGTTTTGACGACTGGATCGAAAATGGGCCGAAAATCCGAGCCAAACGATGGTTCCGTAGCTATTCCGAGGGAAACAGTAGATTCTGCTCCTGTGACTAACTTGAAGCTTAGTTCACCCTCAGCTGGCTCTCCAAGGATCGATACAGCCAATAACGCTTCACAAAAGACAGTACGAGTCGACAGTAATTCGTCACAGTCCCACACTATAGCGGAGGATGCCATAGTGACCGAAACACCTATCAAAACATCATCCATGGGCTCTTTTGGCGCGGCAACTAGTAATGCAGCCCCTGTGATCTCTCCTTTGAACGAGGGAGAAGCATATGATCGGCACATATCGGGTGTGTCTGCAGTTGGTCCTTCTCACCAGCCTGTATCCACTTTCGCTAATCATAACACTTTCGAAGACCACGTGATACAAACTCCCTCGTTCACGGCTCAGGTGAGTCTTGCTGTTTTTCCCCGTTTATATACCACACAAGTATCAGCAGCGTAGGATAACAAAACTGAAGAAAAACGCTAAACTTTTTATGATAGTGTGAGGACATTTGGTGATTTTTTTTATTAGGATTTCGTTCTGCCGAAAAACCGAAAAGCACTGGCTGTTTCGCCATTAATAAGAATCGTCGACATTGTGCATCTCACGGACCTCCATGGAGTTTCGAACTTGTAACCTTCCGGCCAGTGCTTGGACCCTTAACTGTTCGGCCACGAGTGGCTGAATGGCAGTGTGATTAGCTCTCAGCTTCTCAGCATAGATTTGCGACAGGACGAAATCTCATGCTACCATCTATCTATACGCGGCCCAGACTGAGAATAACTTCAAAAGGTGAGTGGAACTTCCATCTTAGAATTCGTCAGTCGAGGGGCCGGTCAGTACATGACAATGTGATGTGGTTTCCGTGATTGAAGAACAAAGGGCGCCGTATCCTGTCTAAATGCGAGTAAATCACACTGCTCATCAGACGCTCTCCACCGAACCGTCAAGTGTTCAGATTGCTAGCGGAAAGCTCGCGGGATCCACACTCACTGGAGTTTCGTGAGATGCGCACTGCTGATGATTCCCAGTACAATGCCTCTTGGTCTTTCACCATAGGTTAGCTTCATCGACAGGACGAAATCTCAATTAAAAATAGCATTTACATAGAGTTTTTGTGAGTTCGTGACGTATGCGCGGTCTGATGGTTTTCACCTTCTTGTGTGCAAACGGACGAAACTTTTGCTCGGTGAATTCGGTTTATCAGATCTGTTAGACGCTTCACTGGGAAACTAGACTGACAAGCCCAAAGACACTACTGTTTCGTCCATTTTGAGAATCAGGAGTGTGCATTTCTTGAACGCTAACGTGTGAGATTCGATCCCTCGGTCTATCCTTCATCCACAGGTAGCTGATAAACAGTGTGAGTCGTCCACACAGTTTTAATCAGACAGGTAACGTCACGTGATTTTGGTATTAGATGGCCTCACGAGTGCATACGACCTAAGAATACCTTTCTCTCTGAGCAGCTTACTTATCTTATGTAATAACGCTGTAAATCAGCTACCCGTGGCAGTACGGTTATGTTCGAACTCGTACCCAGAATCTTATGACCTTATTTTAGTCTTGGGGTACTTCTGACGATATCCAACGAGGATAAACCAGCTTTACAGTGCTCTTTGATCTCTAAGTGTAGCCTGATTCCACTTGTTGGATAAAATCCAAATTTGAGGCTTCTTGACCACTTAGGTTTCATTGTTGATCACCGGGTGACTGCTGCTTCTCGAGTTTGGATTGCTGAATCACCATATGCGTTATATGCTCCAATATTTTTTATCACGAAATTCAACTGCCGTGCAATCATAATAGCTTTCCCGCAGATGGCCATGTTTTGGTAAGAGGAACGTTAAAAACATTGGTCCTTAAATCCTCATTTGTGCGTCGGCCGCCAACCTGTTCGGATGAAAGGTCTACACCTCCCTGGTTATAAGATGTGGAAGCGCTTTGGCTCACCTTTAGTCTTCCCTGATACCCCCTAGCTGATCAGGAATTTCTTTCTGATGATTGAAATTGAAGGCAATATGGGTAGCTCAGGTCACTCCGCGGTGACCGGAGAGGTTAAGTCTCAAGGTCACCCGGGGAATCGAACCAGTCAGGAGAAAGATCGACCAAAAAACCAGTAGGGAATGCTCATGTGAATGACCAATGACTTGAATGGGTGGACAACACATATGCACACAACAACTACGCACTGCCTCTCACAACGCACCGACGGTGTCACCCCGACTGGTGATGAAGCGCTTGCAACCAGATTGTCCAGCTCAGCGAACAGGTCAGCGACCACTTTGTGTACTGTATACTATCGGACTGCTTGGCCATTATGTTCTCAGCTTGTCCTAATACATCGTTGACTGCATGTTATTGATTGGTTTCTTCATTCCTTTCAGTCGACTTACAACACAGTTATTGATGTGTGAAACGTACAATTGTTGCTCTCAGTCCCCATTCCCATACGTTTTCATATTTGAGTCTCTAAATGTGCAGATCCTTTCAGATCCGTCTCTGCTAGTGAGTTTAGGTGGAAGGGGTCAACTGGCCTGTTGACCAGTTTGATCCGATTAGGGTTGACCCACATAACGAGGATTTTTGGGTGTGTTGCACACGCGCTGGAATAATCATCGAAGATGCATAGAAGACTCGCATTCTTGTTAGCGTATCAGCCTCTACAACTTTGGGGAGATGTAACGTAAAGTTAAACATTCTTTTGACTCCGGGCCGCAGAAACGTGAAGGGAAGTGCATGCGTCTTCCAATGTATGCGATGGAACCAGTGACCTGAAGTAGACGTAGTAGACGTCTTCAGATGGCGTTTGCAAGCAAACGGCATCACCTGGTTTTACATCTCTCAGACATCGGTTGCTGCGAAGCCGATTGTTTAGAGTGGGTTTCCCCTTGCAGAGGAATTTTCTAAGCTCCAGATGGTTCACTGTTTAAGGCGTGAGCTTACTAACCGGCAGGTCCGTGGTTTGATTCTAACCTCGACTTCCCGACTGCTCCTCTCTAGGTTTGGGTAACGTGACAGTATATCAGCTCCCGAGCTGGTATGCTAGCTATGCCCCGATTATTTATTATTACGTGAACTTTCTGCGCATTTGATCACCAACTCATCCCTGAAAATTTTCCGGAGGATTTTTCTCCACTGGGCCACGCACGATTCACTCTCTCATTGTACTGGTTCAGCTATAATATACCCTTTCGGTGGCTAGCTACTATGCCGCCTGAAGGAGGCATGAGGGCTGAGATACTGCCAGGTTGCCCAAGCCTAGACAGGAGGTGCTGAGGTTGGGTTCGAACCATAGACCATCCGGTCCGTAAGTTGGCGCCTTAACGACTGAGCCATCTGTGTTTCACACTTCCTTGAATAAATCAGATATTTCATGCAGTCATCTTCCCATTCGCCATCCATCTGAATGGTTTTCCTGAAGTTTTAGGAAACAGTCTACTCCTGTCTTTTTCTTTCCTATGGCCTATGACTTGAGTCCACCATGCGGAGCTTCTGTGTTTGATATCGTCCTTCATAGATCTAGTCAACACTGTGTGCAAGGTGCATCGTGCCATAAGTCGTAATGCGTACTAAATAATGATCGATTACTGGTTTAATCCAAAGCCTAAACTCGTGTACGGTGCAGAACTACTTATTCTCAGAAATATGTAATTTGGGATGGTCTGCGACTAGTAACTTTAGAGGAAATACCGCATTAACACAGTCAAACTTTTTTCACGCGTTCTGCACCCTGGCAGTCGCCTATCTCTGTGCCGTCAACCCGCGAACCAATTCAGCCGGCTGTGGCCCCAACGCCACCATCAGCTACTGCTGATTTCCCAAGCCCTTGTGCACTTTCGAATGAAACAACTGCGAAGTCGACTATCTTCCATTCGAACTCGGGCACTGTCTGTAACTCTGGAATCATTCTACCGTCGCCGTGGAAGCCTCCACCAAGTACCGACAATGCAACTTTCGCATCGGCCGCCACCGCATCAGTTTTACCGCCCCCTACTGCTCAATTTAGTGCACCGCCACCGAGAGATCCTTCCCCAGCCACATCATGCCCATCGACCTTTGCTGTTCCTCCAAGCGCTGTATCAGTTTTGGCGCCATCGCCTTATTTACCCCAAAGCGGAATCAGACCACCTAGTATCAAGCCAAGAATTGGAGGTCCTTCGCCTGAACCTCCTCAAAGGTCGACTGTTTCGAAATTACCTGCTCCAGGAGTTCGTCCGGAGCTTAATGGATCTGATCCATCCTCCATCTCTCACCTCTCCTCAGCGCCGCTAGTCTACAAGGATACTGAAGCACCCAAAGATGTGCACCTGGGTCACACGTCAAACGGTGCTTCTATGGGGTCTATTGAGACTAGAATGAGCGGTATTCGACCACCAGCTGTCACCGTTAGATCTAAGCTCATTCCTGAACAACAGCAAAGTTTTATTCGTCCTCCTTCACTCACGCCACATCTTGGAAGCAACCCACCAGCTACGACGAACGGGAATGGCCACTCTCCATCCGGACTGAGGCGACCGGTCATTGCTACTTCTGGGATACCGATTGGAGAGATGAAAACGGGCATTCGGCTTCCTTCGAATGTCCCTAAGCCAAACAGCGCAAGAGTACGTTTCATCCGATTTATTCCCTTATCCAGTGGTTGTCTGGTATTTCACGTCTGTATTTTGTAAAACGGAGTTACTTGGCTATCTAAGTCGATGCAGTCTTGATATATGTTTATCTCTTTAATACTAATTCATATTTATTCTAATCTGTCACTTACTGTGTATACTGCCAGGGACCAATAACACTTTCCTTGATGTCTGAAATTCTGTTCAGTAAAACAGGACAACTTTAGTCGAATTCCACTGGAATATTACTTGAAGAAGATGACGTTCCTGCGGCAAAAAAAAGAGAAAAATGGTCACAACACAAGTGTACGGCTACCTCATTAGTAAGGTGTGTCAGAGCCATATATTTCGACTTTCTTTTGCATGTTGCTGAGCGTTGTTTCAGTATAACTCGACTCTTTGAGTCATAAGCTTTGATACTCTCAGTCGTGTCCACAAGCTGGGAACTCCAATAGCTTGACGGGACCTGGCAGATTCTAGCCCTTGTTTTCTCCAGTTGTATCGCATCCCCCTGTCCACAGTCAGAGTTATCAACAACAGATCAAATGTATGAATAGTCGAGTCTTCTACGCGGTCTGATGTTGCCAGTTACCAATATTTCGGCACATTGACAGTTCACTGGCTGTTCACCACCACAGTGTCGCGCCTCTCTCACGTACATGCATTCGGTCCTTCTTTCATTGACAATTCCAGCCAGAAATGATACGGCCGGGTTCCAATTTAAACGATTTTTTGCGATCTCTCCAGCTCATCATCATCATCCAGCTCAGCATCAATCTTCCTGGTCCAATTACCATCGGAGTGATCGGAAAACCTTTGATTTGGACTGATAGGACTTAGCCTACAGGATTACCGAGGTACTTGCATGACCTTGACACGGTAGTCTTCGGGTTATATGCGCTTGTTCGTCTTCCGTTTAGGTCTGTTTAGGGTTTCATTCCTCATCTCCACGATTACACACTTTACACACGGATGTTGTGATGGCGAAATTTTTGTGCCGTATATTGATTTCTCTGTTTCCCAAACTCCAAATGTTTTTCGTATCAATCTCACTTTCTCGGCTTCATGTGACTGCATCCGGCTGTGTTTGTTTACGATATGATCGAATATTGTCAAACTTCCCATTGCCTTCAGGAAATATCTCTCCTCAGTGGTCATCCATCTTGAGAGATTTCGGTTTATTTGTCTAATAGTGTATATTTTGAGCACATGCATCACCTGTTACACGTATTGTGGTTTTTTCTTTTATATCCCTCCCTTTCTAGTGAAAATCTTCATGCAGTCCAGCGCATAGATACCAGACCATTTCGACGTTTCTTTCATTCCCTGTTCAACTTCCATATGGCTCCGCAAAAAAACAATATCAGATCAGAGTTTCCTTCGCTAATCAACTAGTCTGTTGAAAGAATGTGTTATTATCAGATTATCGACCCTAACCACCCACAAGCTTCGCTACGGATACCGCCAATGGATTGCTTTATAGCAAACTTTGTCCACTCAACATACACATTCATCAACCCAATTTGTTTTTTTTTTATTTCTCGCGATTTTACCCCGCTTACTGCCATGTGGACCCACGCGTACTGATTACTGATTGTAATATTTCATTATTTGCATTGCCTTTCGCTGCGTTCTCATCCGTTTCTTTCGGTTTTCTTCAATTCAGCTGATTTTCCTTTTCTACGCATAGAAACCGGCGCACGTGTTGTTGTTTTCTACCTAATTCGCGATGCCCACAAACAACCACAGACGCACCAATTGACTTTGAGCTCATCTGAATTGATATCCTAATCCTCGTCCAAATGTGGTAATTATGTCGGACATTGATTTGTGTTCTTGCTCTTCCGTTAATTGTCCTTTGTGACGCTGGCGTGGACATATCCGAATGAGGCAGTCGCCAATTCAAAAACATCCGAGGTCAGATGTCATCTTGTAGATCCGGTGATACAAATGGCTGTTGTTTTTCGCGTCCGTATGTCGGTACCAATTCTACGATGACGTACAACTGTGGAAGCATTTGAGTGACACAAATGACATTTGAGCTTGTCGTAGACGAAAATATGAGTTTGCCGCTCGACAAAGAACCATTGATTTCCGTTACTGAGGTGTACACCAATTCAACCAGCGGTCTACGGGGAATTAACAAGAACCAACGTTTAGACTTATGTCTATGAGCCCATTCCTGCGCATAGACTGGTAAACGGACCCAGCTCAGCCCATTTTCACCCTTCTGAAGAGTGTTTAAAAACGATCAAGCATTCGTCCTTTCCGAGATGTTCGGTATAAATTCACCTCTCTGAAAAATTAGCTCAGATCCCCCGATATAACTGTATTACGGTTATGTTACGCCAGGCAATCTACCAACGACAAATCGTAGGCTAGAATTCAGGGTTGTTTTCTCGTGGGCACTGGCCGTTTCTGCCCAACGTTTCGCCTGCCTGGAATTTTCGGAAATGTAAATTTGAGAGCTTCTTCGAGACATTCAATATTCTGGGATTAAAATACCTAATTTGGGGTTTGTTTCACTAAAAACACTTATCGGTCTAGCACATGCAACGTCGTTACCACTTGATCGATTGTTAGAACCAAGAATTTGGTCGTTTTCTGGTGCCATTTTGAGCACGATGGTCTCATAATTCCTGCCCTAAGTGACGGTGTAGTGTGTAAACCAGGCGATCACCATCCAGGGAGCATAATCGTTCGTGCTATCCTGTACGGAATATCAACAGTTATTTTCTATGGAACATGCTATTTACAATATGGGGTTAGCAACACTTTGATAGGCTCGTAACGCTGCGTTTCTTTGGCCACTTTCAGTTGAAGAATGAAGTTTTGGCAATGTACAGTAATTGACAGAGAGTGTTAAGCGGACACCTCATCAGTGCCAAACTAACCAAGTCGATTGCATCAGGATATAATCGGGATTGTTGTTTGATCAGTGCAGCCTCACCTGTCGCCGCAACTTTGGGTGTTGTGTTGAGTTTACCAGCTTATTCTGATCTAACCAATTGGATATCCACGATGCGGGATTTCGAGTTGATCTGTGACCTTACGATTACCTAATTCGAAGTCAGCTACGTCGTGCGTTACTTGTCCATCCACTGTAATTCTTTCCATAGCTGCAGGCAACAGACTTGGATTGATTTTGCTGATGAATATAGTTGTGCGAGTCAGTTTCCCGTTCGGTTTTACACGGGTCTAACGAGTTAGTAGCCGACAGTTGTCCATACCAAGTCCGCATGCTCCTATCTCGAACTCTATCAGATAAGGTTGCCTATATTTGTGGAAAGCTGGCTTGGTAGCCCACCGCCGAGTTCACGTCAATGAAACTGTTGGTACGAACATGGTCGCCCAATAGGCTTGTGCTAATTGTTTCCGACGAAGATTTTCCTGATTCAACACCGCCGGGACGCACACCCCACCCAGCTTAATGCAGATAAGCTTGGCCGAGTGAAGTATTCCGGAGCCTGTTGGTCCCAACAAGCGTCACAATCACTCTTGTGCCTGACTAACAAATTATATCCGTCTTGTGATACGCAAACCGCGCTGTTCGCGAGATTAGAGCAGTATTTTCCTGGTCGATCGGCTATCAGCATCAAAACCAGGTTACGTGTGCTTAACTGGCAAGCACAACAGGACGAATAATCATCTGGTGGCCCTGACCAAACTATCGGTCAAATAACGGCCTACTCGTCAGAAGCTGATGACCATAGCGTTTGGTCTAAACAAACTGTGGATTGCGCCGTGCCACTCTTGGAATCCCATGCTGACAGTTCGCTTGCTAGTGTTGACCTCCTGGCATTTGCCCGAGGGTTGCAGTCTGGCATCATGACACCGGGGCAAGTCCTGTCGCTTCTGGACCTCCACGCCTCCAAGACATTTCCACACATCTGGAAAACTGTATCCCGACGCCGTTAGCCCATCGGATTCCAGGCAAACGAAAGCAGATCCGCCGAACCAACTACGCCACTATCCAGCCCCTATACCACAAAAGACGGAAAGATGCACCGTCTGCTCTGCTCGATGGGTCATGGAAGGATCTATACAAAGGCAAATGCGGCCTAC
>SJOL01013076.1:191263-214157 GCA_004794785.1 Opisthorchis felineus | reverse complement strand
GTAGTCTATTAAAACTTGCACTATCATTTCGAATATCTGAGGAATGAGGCTTTACGGTCCATCAGGGCTTATATCCATAGGTACTGAGATGACCAGCACACCGTATAGACGTTATACATTACTCATAAGGTTGCTGAAAAGTCGCCAACAGCTCACGACCTGTTTCGCCATTCTTGTAGCTAATCGGGTAGACGCAGTTTTCTAGTTTCCGTCAATCTTATGTTCTACGTGAGCCCAAATTTTACGAACTTCGACTAATTCACTCACCTGTCCAACAGTTTAATTTTTGATGGGACACCTAAATGAATCCCAGCTGAATCGATACGTTTGGTAGGACCGGGTGGGCTTTCGAAGAGACATCAGAACATATCCTCTTACATACTTACCAACAAAACTGGACACACAAATGCTGCCAACAACTCGGGTCTATGCTGTCGAAAGGATTCCGTGCAGTCTTTGAAGTTCGACTGGTCATCACTCGCATCCATTTGTACCTCTGTTCTGCAAGCACCCTCCAGACTGGAGGAGGTGAATAACACCCGACTAACTGGTGTGACAGAAACGGAATAGAGTACATAACTGTGATATTCTGATGAAGCAATGGGATTCAGCAAATTTATATTCTCGTTTTATACGTTTTGTTAGTCCACTTGGAGTCTGTCTGCCAAGTGATCACCTAGTCTCAAGTAGGTTGAACCGTGTCCCATGAAAGTGCTCAGCTGTCTTCCCAAGTAACAGGCGCTGGTAAATTAGCAGGTTTAAGATATCTTCGGCCAGCCTTCAGCCATATGGTGAGCTTGGTTGACCAGATTTCGTTCAGGTTTCAGTTTGAAGTGAGTTTCACTCAACTCAGTTTCTGAAGACGAAAGTCAAAGTATGACCTTCATTTTGTTCATTTGTGTAGTGAACAGGATGGGACAACCCTGAAGCGTACTCAGCTAGCGGTCATGATGTTAAAATCACCTTGGTCAACCTGACAGTTGTTACTCACAGTGTACGTAAAGGGTCATCTGGTGAACGACTCATATGACCTATCGTGGGTACACACATAAGGTTGGGTGGTCTATAAAAATCACACGTACTAAGAATTTGTACTCTGGAACGTGCAAGATGCTAGAGAGGATTTTATGAAAACACAACTTAGAAGAGCCTAATGGCTGAACACAATGTTGTTCGTTTCGAGCATACGGGGGACCTGTACCACTAATAAGCCCAAACTAGATTACAGCCTCATGACATTCTGTAGGTAGCGTCCGTTTGGCCTGAATTTGTCCATAGGGCACTGGCGATGGAAAGTCCCTTCTAGCGCTGTCCTAGGTTTAGCCATTTGGTGGTCTCAGAAAGTTTAGACAGCTGTCTCAAATTCACCTTATTGGCCGGCGTTTTTCAGATGGGTCACCGTATGTTCTCTGAGGACTAACCGATTCAAGATGACTTGCCCAAAACATGACCGCATTTACTGCAAACCAGCTTCCAGGGCCAACAACTCGTGGGATTTTGTCTCAAGTCTCAGGCCTGAAGACGTCGATCACTGAATTCACGACAACAAGGTTGGATCAAGTCTCTTAATGCCGTCCTGTTTTGTGCTTCCGCTTCACACTTCACGAAATCCGTGTTTCCGGCTTACAGGTTGTGTAGATATGAAAGTCTGTGCTCATCACGGTTCTGACTCTTCCCATTCGACTGAACATACAGAAGATGTCAGAGATTCCAAATTCGTCACAGCCATCGCAGCCTGCTGGATGAAACTGAAAGATTCATCCTGTCACAACGCGTCCGTCGAAGAATCTTCATGATTCTCAACCTTTTTGTTCAGCTAGCGTTCAGTATTCGACTCAAGCACTTCACTGTAAGCTGCTTTGGTGACTCGCCATTTATTCGATACCGTACTAGAGGGAAGGTAGGATATCACCTTGTATGGGTGCAGCTTAGTCTCCAGGCACAAACTTGGTTTCTCGATTTTACCAGAAGTAACACTAGTCTGGGCTATACAGAATTTCAGCTTACTGTCGGAATTCAAGTCAACGGGCAGCGTGATTCCGTGGTAGTAGAAGTATGCATAGTAGTCCGCAAACTTTGTTTTAGTCTTGCTACAGAGGTACTGGAGATTAGGTTGGCGCAGGTTCATGCACAACGAAATTCTTCTTCAAAGTAAAACTGCGGAACTTTTGTTGTCCCCAAACGATAATGTGAAGCAGGCTCCTCGCACCAAGACGTTCATCACCAAAACGAAGTCCGACAATCAGGATTTTGGCTCGCGGGTGTTTCGTCCAAAAAACCCATTGGATATCGACGGAAGAGAACAATGATAGGTGATCACCCGCCACTACAAGCCGCTGAGGATTTTGCAACTACTTGGAATCGATCAACTAGTTTCTTTACCTTCCTCGTTTTCCAAGCGATTGACGGTGGTGATCTTCTCACAGTCTATAGCTGGTATCACCTCTTAAATGCTAACGACAACCTAATCGCATAGCTGAGGGCTTGCTGCGCTGCTGTCTCCCTGTGGGGACGTGCTGTCCGATGCGGCGAAATTGGGTCTCATTCATGGCAAACAGGTGGATATCGTACGGTTCGAGAGGTCTGTCAATGCCGTTTCTCATAACATGGCGTCCGAAGACACCTGACCACAGGGCATGATCTCGGTTAGCACGAGAATTGACGTCCATAGTCGGTAGAATGTCGTCATACTTCGGAACTGACCGAAAGGCAGTATCAGCTTCGGCGTAGACTGCTTCACTGCCAACTTCTACTAAGCTGGCTTTGGAGCACATGCACTGGTTACGGTCACGTGAATGAAACTCCGTCGTAATGAAGCAAAACATGGACTGGTTCCACGGAGTTCTGAACAGAACATTTTCTTGATGCGACTGGAAACAGAAAAACCAGCACTACGGTCTCCATTTTTCTCTCTGACTGTAGCTGATACATTAGAAGATGCATCTTGAAGATTTCTTACGTCAGCCTGCTGCTTTTCAATCAGGGCCGCGCTGTCGATTTCGTTATTTTGAATTCAACTCCAGCATTTAACTGCGCATTTGAAGGCAGTCGATCTGGTTATCTGGTTGTCTGGTTATTAGGTTCATCCATCAGGGTTTGAATATTCAGCTAGCCCACTGATTTGCCCTCCTGGCAAACTCAATCACCTCTGATTCACCTACAAAAAGAGCAGTTAGTGTAACGGTCATACCAAGCCCAATTTCCAAGTGTGCGGGGGCGGCCGTCTGGTTTAAAGAGAATGCATTTTAGGCTGGCCATACAAAGGCTGGACTTTTTATGGTTAGTGTTGGTATTCTTTCCGATTGTGTTTAAACAATCTCACTTCGGCCAAGGTCATCCAGGCAACGAGTAAACTCTTCAAACTTTAGAATCGCCTTACACCAGCACCTATCTTCTCGAGTGGGATGACAGTAGGGCGCATCTAAGAGAAAGAGAGAGAGAGAGAGAGAGTTAAGCCTCAGTTGTCTTTCATCCCCACAGACGACAGAAGGACCACGTATGCATCAGACCCAGCCAGTGCGCCTGCCTTCATGGTAGTCAGTGTAGGAAGATAGCGGAAGGCCGTCTACCACGAAACCAGTGAGGCGAAATAAACTGCAAACCTGATGAAAGATGTCACCAACATTTCTGATGGGATACCAAATGTACAGCAGTAACGAAAAACCCCTAGCAAGACTTGTTACTTTCCCATAAACGTTGTGGCAGACCATATCGGCTGAATTGGAGGTGAGGGTAAGCAGCTAAATTTTAAGGCACCCGCAGTGCAGCCATCAAAGATGGGGTCGCTGCAGAACCATCTCTTCTCTTTGTTTTTGGGAAATACATCTTCGCACGTTCCGTCTCAGGTGATTCACTTCTGGTCTATGGATTCTGAATTTAGACTTGTTCACTCGGACGGCAAGTCGGTACCTCCATCAACAATTCCAGCTGCGTCAAAACATGTTTGTTATTTTTAATCATGAGACGAGTTCTTGTGCAACGTGTGTTCACACGATTTTGGCAATTGTTAACTCACGGTTTTGTACGCCACTGCATACACAACGATGAGAACTGCTCAACAGCCATGTGATCTAGTCGCATTTGAAATCTTAACTTAGGTTGAGGTGGTTTGTACTGTTTCACTTTTCGCCTAATCTGATATTTGGACCACTGATAAGACGACTGGTAGAAACTGGAAATCTCTGAGGCAGTTAAGAATAGGTGTGATTGCCCGTAGGACGTCACGCAAGGTTAGATGGACAATGAAGCAATATACCGTAAGGGGTGGGGGAGAAAAAAGTCTTATACACACCTGTAAAGCCGGCTTGAACTCTTTAAATGGTACTCACTTGCAACAGTCCGCTTTTTGCTTGTATTTTTCCGTTGCCTCTCCTGTACGAGCGGAATTGTTGGTTCCTTAAAGCCATAGCAACGCGGAATTACTGTATGATAAGGCGGGAGTTCAATTCCCGAATCATTGGCCCGCTTATTGGTCCTTATTGGTCCTTTGTTGAAGCCCAGCCGTAAATGTGAATTGTAATAAGACCGGCCAGAAGGAACACAACTCTATGTGCAAGAGGACTGGTTAAGCTGCAGTAAGAGGCTGTGTTATGTAGATGTAAGCAATTCTAATTATGTCTGAAAAAGGATAACGTGAATTTTCATGTAACACCTGAGAAATCAGCGGATTACTTCAACCGGCGGAACAAATAAAGACATGCTTTGACTTGGACAGCTTCGGTAGCCAGTACCCCGGACTGGCCAAGACGGCCGCTGGTAAAAATGTCGTAATTGTTGTCATCGGCGGGCAAACGGAAATGCCTTCCACTACCAGGCATGGCATTTACGGTGATGAGAACTTCCTAACCGTTTTACATTTTGAACTTGCTCATACAAGCATTGTATCAAGTAACCGCACTACTCCTAAGGTTGCTGAAAACACTTGTGCAGCCCGCGACCGATTCCTCCTTCTTGGGACTCATTAAGTAGACACAGTCCACGAGTTTCCATCAACCTGATGTTCCAGCTGAACACGATATTCTGTGCAAATGACAAAATACTGTCAGTTGCAAATTGAGTTAACGAGTGCTTTGGTTGCATCCCAGATAAACCTTTCGTTTGTAATATTCTCCAGCCGGATGTGGTACGCGAAACCTGCTATCTAATGACTAAAGCCATGTGTCTATCAAACCTAGTCATTGGTGCACGTGGGATTACCTGCTGAGCAAGAACAGGCGGGCTGGTCGTACCCAGGTTAATGAAGTTGACGAGTAAACAATTAGCACACAACATATATTGGCTATAATTAACTGTTCAATTGAGGATTCGTCCTGTAATTGGGGCCAATCTATTCTAAAAGGCAGAGAAGCTTGTTCATCCTTATTTGCGATTATCAACTGTGCGAACCTGGCAAAACTTCAGACAATTTCAAACCTGCCACCTCCCGGCCAATGGTTTGAAAACAACCGTTTGGTCACGAGTGGCTGAAAATTTCCAGATCTCCTCACACTACCAACATCTATAGATAGCTCTGGAGAAGAACAAATTCAAAGGATGAGTGAAAAACCAATCGGAAACGTAGTCACACGGGTATCCAGTTAGCCCGTGATTTAGTTTCAGCGATTAGTCGATGAGTGGCGATTTCCTCTCTAAGTGCAAGATAACCATATCACTGTTGAGTGGCTCGTGGTCAACGGGTTCGTGTTCAAAATACTAGCCGGGAATTCGTCGCTTTGAAACTCCCTGGAGTTTCGTGAGGTTGCACTCTGATGACTCCCACTGAGGATAAAACAGCTTTACAGTACTTCTCGGCCTTTCGGCGTACACTGGCTCCACTAGCAGGACGAAATCTCTCACATAGTTTACATTGTTTGCAAACGCCCAAAATTAAAAATATCCATGGATGGCATACGATCCTCAAATACCCACATTCTTCAACAAACTGATGAAAATAAACGCAAAAAAGTGTGTCCGCCTTGTTAGTTTGAACTTTTCTAAACCTTTTATTTTTGCTTCTCCGGACGGTGCGCCATACTGTTGCAATAAAGGGTAAAGACCTGCCAAATTTCTTTCAGAAATACGCTTGCCAATGGGTTCATACTTGTTCAGCTTTTCATCTAACTGACGCCTCAGGTTGGTCAACAAGTTACACTCCGGAAAATGGTCTGTGAAGATTCTGTTGTTATTTTTATCTGGTTAATAAGGATGTTGTACCTTCGGTAAATCCCCTTCATCAAACTGCTTTCTGTAGCTACTTACAAAGTATAAGTAGTCCGCCCAGTAAGGGAAACACTCCATTGCTTACCTCTTGAAGAGTCATCGTATTACCTGGAATTGCGTGGCTGAAGATGGAGTGCAAGTTTTTCAGCTGCATCATGTAAAATTATAGACTTTGAGCTACGGTCCCAAGAGTTTCGGGTTCGAATACTTCTCAAGATTCATTAGGTACACATCGGCGATGTTCTCCAACAGCTATTCTAGGCCTTTCTGAATGGGTCACCTTGACTTGCTGAAAGAGCGCCAGGTTGACAAACAGGTGTTCCGTTTTTCAGTTGCCTACTCCAGGGGCCTCCAAACTCCTCCTTCTATCGACCGTTGGACCTGGCCTGGGAAGTCTTGTCATCCCAATCGCTGGGTCTGAACGTAACGTTCAAGACTACATGCCGTTCCAAAAACTTTATGGCGACGTTAACACTTGCATTACGTCCCACAATGAGTCCGTTCTTCTGAAATATATATTTTCCTGCGACAACAATTGCGCTGAAGTGCCAACTTCCAGTGGTACCGTCGGGAATAAGAAGAATACAGGAGTGGGTCAATCTCCCCAAAATGTATAAAAATTGGCTATAGAGGTGGTCCCGAAACCCGCATTACGAAACAGCTAGAATTTGTGCAAATTATGATGGAAGCACTGATTGGAGGGGAGCGGCTAAGTCTGTTGGAAAAAAGGGTTTAGGAAGACACTTCAATTGCCCTGACTGACCTAGTGACAAGTTGCACTAAGCATGTGGGAACAATAAAGCTAATTTTTTCCACAAAGGAAACTACTCACAGGGTTGTTGAAAACTCCTCGGCAGCCCACGACCGGCTTCGCCCTCCTTTCGGCTCATATGCTAGGTCCAGCCCCCGAGTTTCCATCAACCTTATGTTCTACTTGAACCCAAATCGGACTGATTTCGACAAATACGCTCATTTGCAGATCAACTTGGTTTTCACGGGAGACTCAAATGAAACTCTTGTTTATGATATTCTTCAACTGAATGTGCTGCACAAAGGCAACCTCATGTTTCAGTTGGTATAATATTCGAGAGATCACCATATATTTTCCTAAAGGGAACTACTCACAAGGTTGTTGAAAACTCTTCGACAGCCCACGACCGGTCTCGCCCTTCTTGGGGCTCATCAGATAGGCGCAGTCTTCGAGTTTCCGTCAACCTTATGTTCTAGTTTAGCCGAAATTGAACTGATTTCGACAACATGTGTAAGTTCCAACTGAATGCCTTACAAACTTTCCAGATTGTTTGTACTGCTCATCGTTTCCAAACTGGCCAACAAATTATTTGCCTCTCCATTTTATTATTATTTATTAATTGGCTAATTAACTAATTAATTGTTTAATCCCGTATACAAATAACCTGATCTAGATGAAGATGGAAAATTATACTGTGGTTCCGAAATCATTCCGAATGAACTGTTGGAGAAACTGTAAGCGACCTCCAGTAAAAACTACTAATTTGTAACGACACGAAAAGATTTTTTTTGGAAAATTTGACTCAAGATTATCAGACAGGTGTTTTGTTCAGTTGATGGGTATTTCCTGCTATTTTGGAAAGCTGGGTTGAAAGCAGCCCGTATGTACGGATAAATAATCCCAACAATTGATGTTATAAATTTTCCAAAATTTATTGGATCGAATGGTGATGCTTTGGAACCAAATGCTTTCAGCAAGGTACTGAATGGGTTTCACTATCTAGCATTATGGTAGGGGTAAGAAATAATTTTATGATTTAATCTTGTCTACTAATGGGTATGAGGCAAGATGGCTCAGTGGTTAGAGTGCGAATTTACTGACCAGAAGTTCGTGGTTCGCACCTGACCTCTGCATCTTGGCTTCTCCTGTCCAGGCTTGGGCAACCTGGCATTACCAAGCCCTCGTGCTTCCTTCGGGTGGAATGACAGCTAGACACTAAAAGCGTGTTACAGCCGAACGACTAATGGGCATTTAAAGCAAGCCAACACTACATGTGAGTTGTCACCTGCTGGCAGATGTACTTTCGTCATGGTGTTTCACGGGTACATCCATCTAGAACCACAGTAATAGAGGTGAATTGATTTTAGTGAGGTAAAGACTGAAGTGTCAAGGGCTGTTTCTACAGGAAGGGACTTTTCCTGTTAGGGTGGAAATTCCAGAAGACATTGGAAACGTCAAAAACGAGGGGCTGTCGGTCCAGAGGGACAGGATAACCGTAGTTTGACTCCGAATTTGTAACCCTACCTGTGATTGCGTAGCGGAAATATCTCCTTTCGCGTTCTTCTGTTTCCTCTACCTCTTCCTCATTACACTCAGAGGTTTCTGCGAATCACATCAAGTTACACCAGACTCCATGTGATGCCAAACAGTTCCGACACTTCGTTCTTAGTTTAACCCAGAAGCTGTTGGGGCGATTCTGATGATGTTTTTTTCAGCTTGCTTTCTGTTATGGCCAAATGACCCGCCTACCGATTTTGCCACCGGTCTGATTCATCTATGAAGGGACATTACGTTCCCCTCTTAACTGCTGGTCACAGCATGGTGGGCGCCATATCCCGGTACCAAGCTAGTGGTTTACACCTGCCACCAGAAAGTTTTATTACAGTTTTAATTCACTCGTTCCAATGCTCGTAAAAGTGTGTTGATTTCCACTCCAGTGCAAACGATCACACAATTATGCGCCGTAACACCTGAACGACTGTTTTTGACCCTTCAGCATTCAACAGCGCGTATCCATTATCTCTTAAATTACGGCTTCAAATATCCCCCAGTCAGTAGAAAGTGCATCTAAATGACGAAGAATGCTAACCGGTTACTTTAGTGCATCGCGTTCAGTTTCATTAACTCCTAAAGACCACAAACAGCAACTCAACTAAGCGAACTTCGGTACGGTGACGATGACAATATTTACCATAACGCTAATTAATCTCTTGCGACTCGTTTTTTTTTCGTATAAGTGAAATTTTACCTGGTCCAACGCACACTACGTTGTGTGGAACCTAAACCGCCTACTCTTTCAGTCAGCGTGTCTTCGAATCGGTCCTGTTGTCTCTCAATCATCACAGCCCAGAGATTGTGTTAGAATTTATGTGTCACCGGAGACAAGCCGATTTGTCAATGTATGAAACCCGTCACAGCTGTGCTTCGCTGTATGCTAGTTAGACTGGTCCCTCGTGGAAGCAATCCGCTATGCAAAAACTCACCAACACCATCGCACGGTAGAGCGAAAGTGAATCGATATCCAAACGAAAGACACTGGTTGGTTTTTAAGGGTATTCACACGCAGACGCACATATAGGCAAAGAAACGCTCGTACCGATTTTCAACCTTCACGTTTCGAATGGCCGGTTATGGAAACCTAAAAGCGGTAAGCTCGACAGTTTTGCATGCAATTTAGCTTATATTAACGGTTCCTGTTCACGAAAGAATTTTTGAAACTTGCCCGTAACTAGCTTACTTTTGAACGTGGAAACTGTTGCGTGCAAAATCGAGTAAATAGCTGCGCCTGATTGTGCAAAACTGTTCATTTAACATGCTTTCAATCGTCTAGTGAGGAGCTGACCCTGCACCATTTTTCGAAAGTTTTGTACAGCTCTGAGCCGTCACCTACTAGGTCATCTGGTGCAGTAAGTATGCAACCACCAAGTGTCTAAGTTTCTCATTGGATGTACACATGTGGGAACCCAAAAATGTTTTCGGACTTTTTGAAAAGAAGAACATGCGAAATGAATTGCAATGCCACATACGAATTTGGCCAAATCAAAAAGGACATTCGACGAATGCAGTCATTTGCACACCAATCTGGCGCTTCCAAGGGAGACTCACCTGAACCCCAGCTGAATCTCTCGTTTATGGTATACTTCAAGTGAGTGTGCTGCACAAAGACCATCCAGTATTTCAGTTGATACGGCATAAATTTAAAGCACATAAGTTGACGGAAACTCGGGGACTTATCTTGCCTGATGAGAACGATTAGGAAGTGCGAAACCGGTCGTGGGCTTCAGAAGACATTTCAGCAACCTTATGAGCAGTTCATTTCATTAAATCTTCTGTAATATTTCGATTGTCGTGCAGCACCTTCAGTTGAAAAATATCATAAACGAAAGATTCAGTTGAGTCTCCCATGAAAACCAGATTGATATGCAAATGAGTGTATTTGTCGAAATCAGTCCAATTTGGGTTCAAGTAGAACACCGGGTTGACAGAAACTCGGGAACTTCGCCTACCTGATGAGCACGATTAGGAAGTGAGAAACCGGTCGTGGGCTTCCAATGACTTTTCAGCAACCTTATAAGTAGTTTCCTTCAAGAAAACGAATACACGTTTTCGTCACCCAAGCTTTCTGTTGCTCGTATTCGATAGTTAGCGCTAAAAATCAGAAACTCCCGCGTGTTTCATTCCACAATGAATTCGACTAAAATGGCACTACTGACAATAGAAAGGCTCTCTGCTTTTCCACTTGCTTGCACAAAGCTATGTTCAAATTAGTCATCAAACTATTTTTCGGGAAATGTGTAAAATTGCAAAAATACAACTGAAACACACATCTAATGATCAGCCCGAGTCACTCCATGATTGTCACAGTAATCCTGACAATTTCCTACAGGTATCTAAAGCCTACCAGAGTGATTTGCGCCTTTCATTTTTTAGCCGTGGGTTGAAACGTTTGGATTTAATTGGTAGAGAGCCATTAACTATTGAGGACGCCTGAAGAGGCGACTAGGTGAACGATGCGATATTTTCGACTGATAGTATGTTGAAGGTAGTGTGAAGAGATATGGTGGTGATCAGTTGAGTGTTTGTCCCGTCATTGAAGCTAGTCTGTGCTGAAGAGCCGAGAAACAGCTGTCTCATTCTTGTTGGGAATCATCAGCAGTGCGCATCGGCAGCCAATAGCTTCCTACCAGCGGTTGAACATTTAATCATTCGGCCACCAGCGGTGAAAAAGCGATGTGCTTAAGTTTGTCGGTTGGCTTCAAGTGAGAGCACAATCCTGATTCGCAAATTTTTCCCATACCGTAGATAGTTTGAGTTGGAATACGAGCTCTGCAGATGAGGATTTCTGTCCCGTGGTCGACTGTACATTTGTTATCAATGCCCAAGTTTGGATGGTCGTAGTTCTGACTTCAGCCACCAATAAAATTCTTATATGTTACGTGTTTTTGTCTTCGGGCATCAGCCTAACTTGCTTTAAAGGATCATCATTCACTAATCTCTTTACCTCAGTCTTTGTTCGGATTATACGCACTCACTAAACATGTGAGAAGGTGTGATGTACTCGTGAGAGATGAGGATGAAACGCGGAGATTGGCGTGCATACATCGAATTCTCGGAAGATGCAAACGTTTTGAACATCCAGTAGGTTTATCTGATGCCAGCTCCTCACAAATTGGTGTAATTTGACGGAAAAAAAGCCTCCCCATTGCATTCTAGCTGTTCCTTATCGACACTGTTGAGATACCTACGACTGGTCAGAATCTATGCACATTTGGTATTCAAGCTTTGCCTAACCGCGCGTAGCAAGCTGTGGCACCAGAAGGTAGTCAACACTTGTCTGCTAGAAAAAATCGATTGTAGTCGGACAGAATGTAGGTCCAAACTGGCCAGTGCTAATGAGAATTCAAAAATCCAGCCAGTAGCGCTTGATGTCTGATGATTCAGTTTGAAGATTTGTAGGAAACAGAACTACTTGATTGTAGTGGAGATTGAAGGAAACATTTTTACATCACCTAAAGTATCCTGCGTTGAGAAATGATTTGGCTGTGCTGAAGGGCGCTAATAATAGTTAGAGCTGGCGGAGAACATGAAGAAAACCGCTGTGATCGACAAATCCGTAAAAGCACCTTATTTGCTATCCAGCACCGCAAGATAACATGAATTGTCGCAACATTCTGAGTGACTCAAGAGTTAAGCTAACCGGAGACTGTGACAAATTAATTTTCCGATAATTGGAACACCTCAACTCGGCCTCAAAGATACATAATTCACTTCCACCGATTTCTAGATGTAGACGAGTTTGACTGAAACAGAAGATGAAAAAAGAAGCCATTATATTGATCATCGTCGGACTTAAGGAGAAAGTTTTTTGGGAGACTGTTTCCGCTGCATACACCAACAGCCACTGTTTTGTTTGGAAGTCAAAATTACCTGGTCCACCTGTAGTTTGCTTCAAGCGGGATCAAGGGGGCAATTTTCCTAGATTGCAGTAAAAATTTTCATCTCGCTCACGTTCGATGGCTTTACAGTTAGAAGGAATTGTGGAACCCACCTTGAGCAAGAATGGTGGGTGGTTTGTTTCTCAGGATTAAGCCTCCAGTGAATATCCTCAAATCCCGTGGAATTCCATCATACAAGTGCGGCCTAATCCGTCGACTTTGCTCAGTGGACCCCTCAGGTCAATCATTTCCAAACATTGGCCAATATATCGTTGTGGACACCAATGCTTCCGATCCAAAGGGGTTGGCTAACCTTTCATCCGGTACACCAACCTCAGCCGTTAATTTAATTGCCTACAACCCCTACCCTACTTGGTTGTTGGTCTGTCCGGTGAGCTGCCAAGTTCGGCCAACAGACCAACAACGCACTCGGGCTAACTACACTCCACCCCATCGCTATCGGACGAGCTAACCATCAGCAGCAGAACGCCCGTTGAGCTGAGAAGAAATCCCATCTGAAAAACCAACATCTACCAACTTGTCTTACTTTACGGATGAGCAAATTGGCTCTTGCAAACCCAAGACATCCAGCAGTTTGACGTGTTGGAACACTGGCGTTGAAGCGTGGAAGCACGACTGACCTTCTGACCATCACCAGCACGGCTCTGAAGTGACAAACTACTGCACAGAAAACAGTAGATCAACTATCGGCTTTCACAAAACAGAACGCTAACTAAGGGATAAAACTTTCTG
The DNA here is from genome assembly GCA_004794785.1 of Opisthorchis felineus. NCBI lineage: Eukaryota > Metazoa > Platyhelminthes > Trematoda > Opisthorchiida > Opisthorchiidae > Opisthorchis > Opisthorchis felineus. The sequence continues at coordinate 201,020 of SJOL01013076.1, read as the reverse complement.
TTCAATTTTCCGCATAGAATGGAGGTGCCATCATCAAGTGATGTGTCGAGGGTTCTATACTTCAGGCGATTTCTGATGCAGCTCACTCAGATAAAGGCCAGATACTCTTTAAGAAGGGCTAGCTGGCAAAGCTTTGTTATTTGGTCATTCCTGAGGAGTTCGCCTTACTTGAAAGTTGAGCACCAGAGAGCTGCTGACCGAAAACCTATTTAGAGACCCTCCAAGGAAGGTGGGGGGGTCTCCCGGGGATAGTACTGCAGCCAGGTCCAAACTGACAACCCTGGTGTACAATATCATCATGTGATTTCTTTTTGTTTACTAGTAACTTTGCTTTCCAACAGCATATCACAGTTGCTATAAGAACAGTTACTCTGTCGTCCATTAAGTCCCATTAGGAATGGCTGCTGGGCACGGATGACTTTTACACAACCAGTCGTTATCTTGTACAGTCAGTGGACTGCCAAACATCCAGTCTCCAGTAAAACATTTCCCATTCGTTATCGTTGCATTTTCAAAGTAACTGATTCATCGAGTGCCTGACAAATATCGCAGGTCGATCTGCTATCAAGTCACAATGAGCTAATCAGGAGAACACAAGTTAAGGCATCTATTGAAACTTTGTGAAGAAAGTCTTGCAGAATGACCCGATGTTTCTTCTTCGTAATTGGTAATCACACTTCTTGACAAAAGTGGGTAGGTTGTTTTTATCCCAAAACAATCCACTTCTTGACTGATAATCGGTTGTATTCTCTTTAGAAGAACCTAAACGACCCCAAGTCTGCGTGGCTTTTTACGAATTCGCACATGTTCTTAAAGGCTTCACTCGATTGCTCCAAGCTGAACAGCCCGCGAAACAGAGCGATTGTTATTAATTTGGTGACCGAACTAACGTCTATGTTAATACCTTATTTGTAGGCTGTGTGATTGCAGAGTTAGTTGGTAAGAGGTGGCCGCTAATCCATGCTTGAGTTACAGTTCCAGTCCTGAGATCAGGCTATACTGAAAAGACAAACTGCCAAACTCCATCACCAACTTTTCTGAGTGCTCACTCGATATCTTCTTATGGAGGCCCATATGATGGTAAGGCAGACTACGTGAATGCGATTCAGTTTCCATGATTGGTGCTGGTTGGAACAAGTCTTGCTCCCGCGTAATTGCGTCACATTTGGCTAAAACCACACCGCAACTGTGACTGTACCATTCAAGCATTGCTGGAAGGTCTTCTTAGCGAATGGAACTGTCCTTTTCTAAATCCGCAGCTTCTTAAAACATTTCACCGAGTCATGTGAGCGGGACCATCCGGAATTCGCCAAACGTCCTATGCACCAAAATGTGAAAGAAACGAAAATGCACGCGCCAGCGGTTCTTCCCAATCATCCGACAACCTACTCCAATGGATATGTGTTGGATGCGAGCAATACCAATGGTGTTTCAACAACCTCGAGTGCCAATTCCCCGAAGAGACAATTGAACCAATCTTCTACGGCGAGTGAATGCAGTCTTACCTCAGCTGTCCTTCGTTCCAAACAAAGCTCAACCGAATCTCAGGTGGAGGAACTGGTACTCTTGTGTTGGGAGCCACAGCAGCAGGGCGAGTTGGGCGATATTTACGAAGCCGTGGAACCAGCAAACAACTCTCTAGGCAAGAGGGACTCTGATGCAAAGTCGCCGAGTGCGGATCAGCTATCGAGTGATCCACACTCCTCTGATCGTGGTCTTGAAGAAAACTGCGTAAGTGACAACTGTTTACCCAAGAGCACAGATCATGAATCAGAAGAGGACCAATCGGAAGTTGAACAAATGACTTCGAATACTGATCGATGTAGGCGAATGGACGAAATGGTGGGAGAGCTCACACAGAAAATGGTAAGACGCTAGAGAATTTTTCCGATGTTTTAGAACAAATACGATTCAATTAATGGCAGTGAATAGAATAGACTTTCGTGTGTATGTGTGTGTGTGTGAAATTCAGAGCTGATCAGAGTTCACAGCTTTCTTCCCTCATCTATTACTCTCATAGGTCCATTTTGCAGCCTTTTGAACTAATTAGCCATTAATGAACAGGTTCTCTAACCCTTGTAAAACCGTTGATTTTTAGCGAATCCCAATAAATATCAAACGGATATAAGTAGACCAAGTGTTTCCGTCCCCGTCGTTGAGGTTCACACACATTCGATGTCCAATGTTTTTGAACGCCTCAGTGGGGTTGGGGTGACTACAATATCTCAGCATAGGTGGTAAATCCCTTGAAATCTCAGCTGCCAGTGAAATGTAGAGCGCCATTTGCTACAAAGCTGCTTATCCGTGTTAACAAGCCATTAGACACGCAAATAAACATCTCTTCCGCACAGATTTTTGAAAAATGAACATTCTCAAGCGTCCTCTTTAACTTCCCAGGACGTTCATTGAACAATAACCAATAACAAAGCCACGCCAGAAAAGGGTTCCATAATTTCCGTAGTAACCTTCACCTTCCATCAGATGCTGGGGTGGAGCTTGGACACCAGATGATAGACTACTCGCATGGTTCATCAACATTATACACCGTTTCACTCTGGTTGCCAGTTTGGCTACTGCAGTAAAGTAACCTGTCTGGGTGCTCTACGATACAACCGTAAATTTTAAACGAACATCATTGTGCTTAAATCACAGTCGTAATTTTGCAGCTGCAATAAGAACCGAGGCATGTGTCCCGGAAAGCAATCGTTGATATGGGGTTTCATGAGGATGCAGGACCCAAAAATGTGGAGCGAGGTTTCATTCAGTTGTCCACAGACTATGAAGACTCCGGGGTTGTTGGTACGGTCCATGCCACTTCCCCTGCGCCTGGATGCGAATGCTGCAAGACAGTTGCTGACCAACCTCAGTAACGTTTGTGCAGGGAGCTCGTGTCCAGGCTGCCTGAGTGGTGGAGGTGTTAGGACCCCTTCTCAATTATTGCCATTTCCTTCTTTGCCCTGGGATCTCAAATTTACATTTGTGGTTTTACAGCAATTGTACTGGCGAGTCTGTTAGTTATTTGAAGAGGCTTATAAAATTAGGCGCAGTGCTTCAACTTAGCCTTTGGATGTTACATCTTGGGGCTGAAAAGCGAGTCCTTGACAGGTTTATTTCATGATAATTTGATATCTCTATGTTTATTGCACGACCACTGAAAAATAGGTTATTTCATAGTGACAAACATGAAGAGTCCAGGAGAGTCACGAGGCGAAGCAAGGCTACTCATTTGAGAGTCGGTGTTTCTTACTGGATGCTTAAGTGATACCAAATCAGGTGTTCGTGACAGTAGACGTAAATGAGGTCGTTTAAACACCGTCTTCGATGACAACAACTGTTCACAGAGAACACAGAGAACAGCTACTTCTTATATGATAGTGCCTACACGAAGAATGACTGCGAACATTCAATTCACTCATTTGTGACTGTTATTTCCGTAAGTGGAATTTGTAGATATCATCACTTGCTGGATATCACTCTGAGAAAAAATGCATAAGAGCCAATCTTGAGGGTAAAATTTCTCCAGTGTTTACCGATCAGTAGCTATCATAGGGAAAACTCTCTTCGCAAGCACCCTGATAAAGCCTCTTTGTGGAGTTTTAGCGTTGCCAACCATAATCGTTGCACTTGTGACAGGGTTGCTGAATACATTTCATCCATTTTTCCATTCAAAATGATAACACATCAGATATTCTAATGCTTCAACACCTGAAGTAACTAGTTTGGTTTGATGACCCCGTTACTGGGGCCTAAAATATTCCCCCACACTTCCAGAATATTTTTGCTTTAAAATTCACCTCTACCGATTCGAATCACATATTAGCGTAGATTCTCACAACAAGCTTTCATTGCTTAGTGTCACGCGTGTAAATTAGGTGTTGAAAGAATTGTTTAAAAAGGGAAACAATAATCCTCGTTTTCCACTCAACTTTATCTCGTCAGTTTCAAGTTCGAATTGGAAACGCTCAACTGCTGTCCAATCTTGAGGAATCGCTTTATATACTGAGCAATTTGAGCAAGTTTGTGAACGGTAAGGATCTTGTTTGTCAGTTTATACTTTGATGTGCATAACAGACTACATGACGACAAGAAAGCTACTCCAGGCTGGAGAATACCGCATGCTACTTATAAAAGACGATTGTGATAGGTATTTCGGAACTCCGTGTATTCGGTCGAACAACGAGTGTTTCCGTTTAGGTCTGAAACAATCCGTCATTTGGCGCAGTGCAGTAGAAAATGACGAGTCTTCATTGAACACGGACTGGATGGGCAAGATCTCCCTCAAACAAAGACAGACAGTCAGGAATCCATAAAGCCTGATACTTGCAAGTACAGTGATTGGGTGAGGCCACAAAGAGGCACCTGGTCGTTTCGAAAATGTCCATACAGCGCTAACTCTTCCAAGAGACGTACTCTTCAACAGAAATTGGATTTCCTTCCCAATGTGACCTCATCGGAATGCACTTTTTAAAGCCTTGACGGAGGAGCAATGTGGGGAATGAATTCTCGATGATCGTACTCCGTAAAGGAATTCAACAGAGAATTTTTCGTCTGGTTTACCGCCTTAAGCCTTTTTTGATGCCTTCTCTATCGATATCTGTTCTATATTATCCACCCTTCAATAGTTTGGTCTAAGTTAGCTTCGCTGGCGTATACGTTGCTGTTATTAATACAAGCAAGGCGAAAGTGAAATTGAACTCTCACCTGCATGCCAAGAGATTCAAACATATCTCTTTCCTAGTACTTTGTCCAACCAAAACTGTGGCCGATTTCCTGACTCAGGTTTAGGTTGAGTCAGAAAGGACAATATTGAGAGGTTCATCTTGATATGTCATACTACTACCAAGGCTGAAGTAAACGACACAGTTTCCGGACATCCGGATCGAATAAATTGGATTTGAATGCTCCCCTTTAAGCAGATTCTGATAAAGTAAAGCAGAAATCAATCGTGCGTTGGCACGGGTTCATCGAGGCACTTCTACGGGGTCACTTTTAACTCTGTACCTACTGCGGTGGATATAGTTTGAGAGGCAAAGCTGATTCAGAGTTTCACGGAATGTTTTCAACAAAGAATGGAACGTATTCAATCACTTTCATCTTTCGAGCCAACTCTATGGAAAACAGAAACAGACAGAACGTTTGCGCATGATTGTGCAAGAATTTCTGAATTTCTGAGGATAGTCAGTTTGTTATTGACAGATAAGTAGTGCGTCACTGTCGCCATGGTGTGAGATATCAACGTTCCTTCCACGTCATCCAGTGTTATCTTCCGGACCCAACAGGAATGCATCTGTGGATGACGCTAAGATTCCACGAGCGTTAGTTTGCCTGCGGGTGAGTGTATTTTGACGCAAACTGAGCTACATCACGCTTCGTCAGACAGATGCACCCAAGTGCATTCAGTCTTGTTCGTTTTGTAACATCCCAGAACCCGGCACATCACTCACTGGTGATACGCATAGCAGTGTTGTACTAAGTCTGTTGTTCAGTGAATTCTCTTTCAATAATCTTAGACACTCCGGAAGCTATCTGTCCTCATAGTTAACGGAATTCATGTCAACAACAGTTGCGGTTCTGAAGGCATGCAGAATGCACACCCACGTAACTTTCAATCCACAAAGCTTGATAGAGATAGTTGTTCACACGTAAAGACCATTCCAACTTAGGCATCTTCAGATTTCTGACATTGATACGTCCGAATGACATTTGGTTGTCGCACTTAAGGGTGGAGACTCGTGTATAAAAATCTCTGGGTGCCTGTGAGGTCTCCAAGTGCCATCATACCTTTCGGAGTACAAAAATCTACATGGTTTGGACATTTACGAGCATTTTAAAGAATTGTTGTGAGTGAGCATTCGAACTTAAAGCATCATAAACGAGAGATTCAGTTTGGTTCCAGGTGAATCTCCCGCAAAACCAAATTGGTTTGCAAATGGGTGTATATTGCTGAACATTCGAACTGTTTTACTCTTTCTGAAATGATTCGGTTTTTTGATAGACTTTGTTCCAAACGTTTGCCGTACTCAAAATCAAACACCGTCACTGTATTTCTAATTTTTCGGTAAGGAAGTTTTTCCGAATGCCTCAGATGTACGCATCACTTCGTCCATCCGGACTTTTGGTTTTTCAGTAAATCATCACTTTCATTCATAGTTGGCTTGGGCGCAAATTTGTTTGTTGGCCAATTGAAGCTTGGTTAAAATAAAAACCGTAAACTAAAAGGACATGCGATCGATATATTTGATGAGTTCCAATCAATGTTAAACGTGCAGCGCATTACTGTTCCAGAATTAACTGCATCCTTACTTTGGGATAGACATTACTTGGTTTTAGACAAGTACACCCTAACTGAAATAGCCACCGTTGCTCCATTATTCATACTAGTTTCAATTAGTGTTATGGACATTGATAATGAGTTCAATCCAAACCATCCAGTCTCCAGCTAAATTTCATTTAGGTGAAAAACCTTCGCAGCTGCACTGCGCTATTGACAGGCTACTGGCCAATTTTCAGTCTAGGTGATATAACTAGACGAATGGGCTTAGAGCTCGAGACAACCCGGATTTTAATGGGCAAAACTTTCGAACGGAGCGTTCATGGTTCGAACCCAGTCTTTGCCTAGGTTTTGTAACCTTGTACCAACTCAGCCTTCAGGCTTCCGTCAAGTTGCTAGGCGCCAGAAGAGTAGGAAAGCTGAACGTTTTATTTTTATTTTTGTTATACTTGTGGGTAAATCTCCAGGCGATAGTAGGGCTCAAGGTGACGTGTTTCATGTCTTTGAAATATCGATCGCATTCTCACAGGTTCTGCATCCCACTGGTAACTGGATGTTTACTCGAGTAGCGCAGATTTTCGTCAAAACATCTGGATCCTTCGGGGGCTGCGTGTATGGCCTGCTTGTTAAATTAGTGCCCAAAGACGTAGAAAGGGAAAAATATAATGAGTGTATACCTATTAAGCTGGGATTGTCAGTTGATGATCGGTTTGACACCAATCTCCCACAACTACGGTTAATTTTTAGCCAAGTCACAGATCAAACGAGACAAAGGTGTGCAATCGGAGATGACGTCATTTCCCACCTCAAAAATCTGTAAAAACATGCCGGATGATATCTCGTTGCAGACGAAACAGACAACAGACGACTCCGGCACGTACGTCTATCTGGAATCACCGCATTTGTATCCAACCCCTTACGGTGGTGAGTTGATTTATTGTATTGTCTCGTAACATGCCTGGTTAAGTAGTGACACGTAACGTCCTGTTCTGAAAAACAAAAGGAATCACATTTACTGTAATATACCTTTAGGATCTTATAAGAAATCGACGGAGTGGATGAGCAAAATTTTGGCAAGTTGATTCTTTCCGTCACTCTTGCGTTGTTTATTGGTCGCCATTTACCGAGGGTATATTCGATACAGTTACAATCACATTGTAAATCTGCAATTTGACAGCGATTGAACGATTAAAACAAAATGTGAAACGGTGATTTAGTGAGTAAGCGCAAGTTTGAAGGTGACCAGCAGACAATCGAAATGATAACAACAAGTGGTCCAGGATAGGACACCCCGGGAATATTACTTTCGACAAATTAGTCCCGATGGAACAATCGCCTCCGGGGCGGCTTGTTTCCTGACAATTAGCTTAGCGCGGCATTTCTAACTAACAATTTGCTGGTCCTAATGATCAGAGCCTGGGCTGAATGCATAATCGTCTCTGTAAACACTGTTTCTGGTACATGGACGGAAACAAACAATATTTAGTATCCGACGTTTCCGTAGCTCAGCATGACACGTGAAAAAGTTGTTCATCATTAGCATTGCCGAAACCATCACACAAGTGACGCATTCTGACCAGGTTCAAGAGAAAACTGTTTGTTCGCCATTCATTTCGCTAGTGTGCATTCGACTGAAGGAATTTATCGGACTGTATTCACGGGATATGCTGACAGCCTTAACGCGATTACACACAAGGTTATTTCAAAATCCTGGATATGCTTTTAGACGATCAAATGGCACCATCAGTTGGAAACCCTTAAACGCCGGTTAGTCTTTTGCAAATAACATCGTCCTCTCGATAGGCAACAGGTCGTTCCAAATGAACGGTGTTCGGTGCACTAGATATTCCATAGTTTAAGTGAGGGATTTCCGCCATTTTCGTGTTTAACATTTCAGGGGCTTGTCCCTTTATGTATGGCGATTCATATTTTCTAACATGTGGTACCTTGGTTGTGCATACCTCTTCATACTCAAATAGTGACCGAACTGAACGTTCGTAGGATCTTTTGCCTGGGAATCCTACAGTTATGGTGAATACGGCTCCTTTTCTCCTTCTAAAAAATGGACTTCATCTTGGGGAATTTGTCACATTTTAGAAAGAGAACCGACCTATTTTACTGTGCTGGCGTGCAGGGCCATACAGCCATACTAGACAGAATTAGTACAATGATTTGGACCAGGTTTTAAGGCACAGAGAGTACATTGATCAAGCGGAGCTTGAGGTATCATTTCTTTGAATAGTGTAAGAGGAGTTCGGAATTTACAATAGAGGTTTTGAATGGAGAGAGTGGACAGCCTTGTCGATCATCATTTTTTGTAGGGAAGCCCACCATACATACTCTCTTACACTCTCGCACTCTGTCTCCAGTCTTGTACAACTTCCCCATTGATGAACTAATGAGGCAAATGCTGGAAGGTCTTCAAAACCACGGCATTCAAATCATTTCTGTTGAGTATTTTGTTGATATGGAGTACGCAGACGACATCGTCCTCATCTCTGAAGGTGAAGCACATGCTCTGTTGACTAGACTGACCAACTGCCCTTACTGTCTCTCGCCATGCGCCTTGCACCTTCAAAGTGCAAATTTATGCTCCAGAACGTGTAGTCTCCCAACATACCCCTTACAATTCAAAGAGGATCACTGGAGGTTGTGGGAAATTTCACATTCCTCGGTAGTTGTATTAGCGCTGACGGAACTATGCCTGATGAAGTCAGTGCAAGAATCCCAAAGGCTCGATTCACGTTTGCTAAGTCGAGTCACTTGTGGCGTCAAAAACGCATCTCATTTGATCTTAAGGGTCATGTGTACCAGGCTACAGTAAGGGCTGTGTTGTTGTATGGATGCGAGACATGACCTCTCCGGACAGATGATATGAGGCACCTTCAGATATTTGACCACCGATGCCTCAGAAGCATGGCTGGTTTTGGATGGCGTTAGCGTGTTAGTAACGTGGTGATCAGAAAATGGGTATTTGGTTGTGCTGCAGGTACTTCAATTGGGGAGAACATCCAGCACCACCGACTACGATGGCTCGGTCATGTGCTACGCATGCCGAAACAGCGTCTACCGAGACGAATGTTGTTCTCTGTGCCTCCTTCAGAATGGCGCAGACGAGAGGTGGACAACGTATGACGTGCCAGCGTCGGCGAGCTGAACCACCTCCTCGTGGTGCCGACTGGAGAGTCTGGAAGTCAGTCTGGGTGAGTTAAGTGTTCAGTAAATCCAGACGGGGCTAACCACCCTATTTGGTTTCAATGTGCTGGTTACTTTCGACAATGTGCACTACGAATCATCTGGCGCCTCCGCACCAGTTCCAACCAGTACACAGGAGAGACTCGTGGAGCTCACCTGTGAGGAATGTGGCAAGTGCTGCAAATCGAAAGCTGGCTTGGTAGCCCACCATCGAGTTCACAACAATGAAAGTGTTGGTACGAACATGGTCGCCTAATTGGCCTGCGCTGATTGTTCCCGCCTTTTTCCGAC